>JADGIL010021677.1:0-12962 GCA_020352625.1 Cactoblastis cactorum | reverse complement strand
TCACTTTAAATATTATTTTCTATTTTATCTTATATATTTTTTTATCAAATTAGTAACAGTTAATACTTTTAGCGTGACATCTAGTGACAACCAATGACCTACTAGTAAAAATTAAGAAATAGAGATGACGCTAGTTTCTTTCAAAAAGATAGCCCTAAGGGAATGTCACCCCCCAACACACTATCGCCAAAACTTTCGATTTTAGAACTAACTCATGTGTCTNNATTATTTGTTAGTAAAAATAATAGTAAATGTCTCTTCAGGCGGAGTTGGGCGTGGGACCGGAGCGGAGGCACGGTGGACGCGTCTGGGGTTCGCCGGCCGGCGCCGACGACGACGCGGCTCCGCCGCAACGCGAACGCCGCGGTAACACTGGCCCTCAAATCAAAACCAATAGATAGCTTCCCATCGCCCAACCATCAACTCGCCTCATAACACGACACATTTACATTTCAGCTGAAGATAGCTCAGATGAGTTTGATGACCGAGGACCGCCCAAATTCCAAGATAACGACTGGATGTACTTACCACTAGATACTAACGCTGACGACTTGCATAGGAAAAACGAAATGTGGAGAGTTTCAAATGAACGAATTGTTCAAGGAACTGAAGATGTAGCGTTAAAACTGAAATCGCTTCTTTTGCAAGCTGGAGTTCCTGCTAATGAGAGCTTATTATTAAATGATATTCTATCTGATACAGCATTATTCAAAGTGTTATCAGATGGAAATTCTGGCAAAAAAACACAGTTTACTGACTTCGGTCAGTCTGAAAGTGACTTTATAGAAGCGTACAATGCTTTAACAAGACTAAGTCCACTGCCTAATATTAACAAATCTAATAATGAAGACGTACAAGAAAATTCAAGACTATCTACTAAGCAAATTGAAAATAATAAGGTATACAATGGGACCAATAACGCCAATACTAGTAATAGTACAATTGTGAATAATTTATTCATTAGTGAAGATGGTGATTTTCCATTGCAAAACTTAAGTTTACCCAGAGAATCATTTCAGGAATCAGCTCATGTTGAAAATAATTCTCATATTTTAGCTTTAAATGTAGCAGCGATAATTGAAGAAAGAATATATAATGATGAAGAAATAACAATAGCAAATATAGAAGAACCTCATGTCTCCCAAACCGCTATTGCATCCCAAGATCCAGGGATGACCATATTTGTTAACAATGTAATTGAATCGCCTGTTGTAACAGCAGTTACTACTTCTCAAATTGTGAATGAAAACTTTAAAAGAAATATCGACATTTCACAAGACAAAAACATGACTCAGCTTTATATTGAAACAAATTTAAAAGAAAACAGAATTCAAAACACTAATACCACTAAACTTGAAGAAACAACAAAACTGTCATTGTCAAAACACGATAAAAATAACATTGCAGCTACTGGTGTTAGTTCTATAAAAGAAGATGAAGAAAAAGCAACAAATTTGAATGACATTGTCGGACATACACAAAAACTTATACAACAGATGAAAGAAGAAATTAATTCTGATATAAATTCTATCGAAGATTCTAATATTTCTCAAAGTGAAGTTGATACAAGTTCTAACGATTCTGAATTTTCATCAGAGCATGAATCAACGTATAGTGAAACAGAAGATGAAACTGATAATATTACATCAAATGAAACAAGCAGTGAAAATGAAGATCAACTTACAGAAAGACATAAAGTAGCAACTAGAACAAGTTCGGAAGATAACGAACAATTTGAAGAAGCTATGGATCATATAGACGATCAAATCGAAGAGTTTAAGAATACAAATATGCAAATTTTGGATTCTATTGCTCGTAGTCTCCAAGAGGAACACACTATTTCTGTAGAAAAAAATGAACAGAAGCTGATAAACAATAAGATACAAGATAAAAATAACAATGTATTTATACGAGTAAACTCTTTTGAAGAAATATATGATGAGTTGACCAATAATAACAACAATCCTAAAATAAATAGGAATAATGTTGAGAAACAAGAAACCGAATTACATAAAAACGTTATGTCAAAAGACAAAGCCAGTGTAACCCCATTAATACCTAAAAATCCAATAAGTATGTCATTGTTCAAACCAGTAACTGCTACAAAGTTAATAATAACAGAACAAAAATCTCAAGTATTTCAGGCTATTACCGCATATTCCAATGATCCCAAAAGTTTTGAGGATATTTCTAAAAAAATTAAAATTAACCATAATTTTGACCACCATATTGTGCAGAAAAATGAAGGCAAGGCAACATCAGTAGAAAATTTAAATCCGAAGATACATATTATAGAATCAGATCACGATTCTAATGATCGTTCAGAAGAATCTGACCATTCTAGAGACAATACTCCTGAAAATACAATAAATGAGTCACAAGTTAATTCTAATGATGAAATCTCGGCTGTTGATGAAATGAAAAATGATATTTCACATTCAATGATAAATAACAGACCAATCGAGAAAGCAGTGGATGATGGAGAAAATCCAGTTTCTTTTATTGGAGACAATAATTTGTTAGATGAGAAACATATAACAAAGCGGGGCAACGACAGCAAAAGTATACCAAAATCTAACATTCCAAAATTGATTAAAATAGTGCCAAATAATAAAATTAAAGGAGATAAAACATCTCCAAAAGTTTTATCATCCAAAGTTCCAATACGGAGAAATTCGCTAAAGCAATATTCAGCTCCAGCACCTCCAAAGTCTCACTTTGGTAATATACAGAGCGGATTCGTAAAACAATTACAAACTAGACTATTCAATAATAAATCTTCCAAAACAATGACAAATAACAATACGGTAATCGATGTTAAACCAAGCACATCGAAAACTTTGAACAAAAAGAAGCCAGCACCTCAACCACCTAAACCAGTTCAAAACAAATCACCATCGCCCCCGCGCTTTTCGCCAACTAAAACAAAGAAAGAACCTTATTTCCGTGAAACGTGTCGAACCGAAGACGAATGGACAGAGAGCGAATCTGAAGAGACTCCAGTGCAGACAGGAAATAGTAGCGAGGAAAAATACCGTGCGCCAACGCCGCCACCGCCCATCACTCTGCGGCGGGTTTCGGGACAGATCATAGATTTAGCTGCTGTGCAACTTCCCGAAGGGTCACCAGAGGTAAATTTATTTTCAATTATATAATAATACGATTTTTTCCTCTCTTAATTTTAAGAGTCTGTTATGTAAAATTCTAATACTTGTGTTAAAATTACCATATTAAAACTCCAACCTAAAGATAGAACTTATTTTCAGTATACTAATATAATGTACTGGTTATGAAATATTATAAGCTAGTCTCGTTTGTTTACCCTCGATATTTTCTTTCTAATCTATTTTGTGGACTCTTATAAAACATACGACACACTCCCACAGAAGACCGACGCCTAAATGGCGGTTATCAGCCGTCATGCTCCGTCCGGTGAGTGGGAGAGCCGGGGGCCCAACTTCTCCGCCCTCCCTTGAGGTTTTTTATAGGCCGGCAACGCTTCTGTAACCCCACGGGTGTTGCAATTGTCTATGGGCGGCCGTGATCACTTAACATCTCGTGACCCGCCTGCTCATTTGCCACCCTATGACATAAAAAAATTATCTAGACATCTATTTGAATAAGAAGTGATAATTGTTTTGTAAATTATACCATTTTTGGAATAAAGTAATAGCTTATTTAAACGAATGGTATAATTTTTTTATTAAGTTGGTTTTAATAATCTGAGAGGCTTACATACATGACAGCGTCAAGCCCGTATGATTCTGGCTGAGGGTGCGACTGAGACGTGGGAGCAAGCGCAGCTGGCCGTGGAGCTGGTGTCGCGCGGCGCCGAGCCGCCCGCCGCACTGCTCGCCGCGCTAGAATGCGCCGACCTCGACGCCGCACTTGCCTACTTGCACCAGGACTGCGAGCTATGCGCCTCCAAGCTCCCCGAACACGAGGTAATCCGCACATATTATTATTTAATGTAAGTATATTTATTTAATAATGGCTTCAGCCTTAAGACACTACACGATAGGCAAGAAAAACTTGTGTATATTTCAAGCACAATATATGGTTTGCTCGTAGAATGTTGTGTGTGACAGAATAACTAGATTAGAGATTAATAAATAAAAACAGTTGAGTTCCAGTCCATTAATAACACTAATTAATTAATAAAAATTTAATTTACAGATGGTGTCGATGCTTCGCTGCGTCCACCGCTGTTGTCGCGAATGTGCTCGTCACTACTTCACCGTGCAGATTACAGAGCGCAGCATTGCCGACTGCGTGTGTCCGTACTGCAAGGTGCCGGAGCTAGAGAGCCTGCCCGAAGACGCCTGGCTGGAATACTTCGCACATCTAGACATATTGCTCAAAACGTTATTGGACCCGGACGTACACGAACTATTCCAGAGAAAGGTTAGCAAGTCTGATCGAAATCCGGAATATAAATTGTTTCTTACCGCCCACTATACACAACAACTAATAACACTATAAACAAAATCTACTAACTCACTGGATTTTTTCTGTTTCAGCTTAGAGACAGAACCCTCGCAAGAGATCCGAACTTCAGATGGTGCATGGAGTGTTCGTCGGGATTCTTCGTGCATCCAAAACAAAAGAAACTTCGTTGCCCTGAATGTCGTTCAGTCAGCTGTGCCACGTGTAGAAAACCGGTAACTAAAGTATAATTTTTTTAATGCGATAGACATGTCTGAATTAATCTAAACATTATTATTTGAATCATAATTGAATGTTCAATGAATTTTTCAAAACCTATAATAATAGTTTTGAAAGAGTTTAAACGATAAACTAGAAATAAATTTCATTATTTTTTACAGTGGACTTCAAATCATGAAGGTCTATCATGTGAGCAGTACACGAAGTGGCTAGAAGATAATGATCCTGAGCTCTCCTTGACAGCGGTACAACAACATTTACGGGACAATGGTTTGGAATGTCCAAGATGCCATTTCAAATATTCTCTATCCAGGTATACCTATCTATACAAAAAATAATACAATAAAATTGTAACTGAGCNNACTATGACCTAGATTAAAAAATAGGTTACGTTTTATCCCGGAAAAATATACGGTTCCTGAAGGATATAATTTATTGTAACCGAGCAAGGGGCTGACAAGATATTGTAGTATCTATTGGTCGGACGAAGTCGCAGGCATTAGCTAGTCTTTAATATTTGGCAAAAAAATGCCCTCTTTATTGTTCTTATTCTGTTAAACCATGCCCCTTATATACTAGTACTAGCGGGAAATATTAATAATATCGATCAAAATCTTTATTAGAAATTAAAGCACTGTTTCACGTCATTAGTAGTAATCAGTATATCAATCAAGTTTGAATATGTAACTCTAACTTGTATAACCTAAAATGTTTGTTTTCTTAATAATGAAATAAAGATATGGGAAACCATCTATTTAATGTATACATTCTATATAATGTATAGGTTCCGATATCGATACCGACAAATAAAGACGATTTCATTTTTGATGAAGATAGCAATGCGCGTATACATGTAACGAGTTGGACAATAACTTGATGAACTTTAGATTTAAGTACCAGTATTAAGTAAATAAAGATGTAACAAAATTTACTACAGAATTTCAATACAATGATTATAGGGGAGGCTGTATGCATTTCACGTGTACGCAATGCAAATACGAATTCTGCTACGGGTGCGGCAAGCCGTTTACGATGGGCGCGCGCTGCGGGCTCAGTGACTACTGCGCCAAGCTGGGGCTGCACGCGCACCATCCGCGCAACTGCCTCTTTTACCTCCGAGACAAAGAGCCACACGAACTACAAACTCTGCTGCAGGTATAAGATACATTTCACAACAAACTTTCCAGTCCAGACGATAAGAGACAATCATAGTCCTGCATTTATGGATGTCGACTACAATCTAAAGCTTGCAGCCATCCATAAATGCATATCTCAATGGTGTGAAATATGGACCGGTCGCGTCGAGCATAGTCCCATTATTATTTTTTAGTGAGAACGTCTATGTACATGTTAATTTATTTAACCTGTTATATTTTGGGCCTGTCCTCATGCCATCATTGAAAAGGACGATGTGCATTGTGCATGCAATATTTACTATTCCTAAATACTTAATAATAATATATATTTTTATTTTCTCCACAAAACACAGCCACCACGCTCCGTCCGGTGAGTGGGAGAGCCGGAGGCCCCCCTTTAGGAGAGGGCGGGGCTTTATAAAGGCCGGCAACGCTTCTGTGACCCCGCGGGTGTTGCAGTTGTCTATGGGCGGCGATGATCACTTAACATCACGTGACCCGCCTGCTCGTTTACCTCCCACTTACATTTAAAAGAAACTCATTTTATTTATGTACGAAATCACGTTAATGTTATGTAACATAGATTGTCATAATTAATATTTTTAATAGATGAACAATGTACAATTCGAGACGGAATCACCAGAAGGTTGCACAAAGCGGTGTCCGATACAACTGCAACGAGAAACACCCACAGGACTGGTAGACGGCTCTTGCGGGAGCGACGTGCCACCCAAACACGCTGGCTTGTGCAAGTACGTATTTATTTATTTTGTTTAAATTTATAAGATAAGGGATATCCCGTCAAGGTAAGACAAACTTTGAGCATTGAATGGTGAAATATGCATATAACCAGGGGCGGCTTAACCTATAGTGCAGGGTGTGCAATGCACACGGGTGCTGCCGTTTCAGAGGGCGCCGCGGCGCTCCCTGAAGCTAAGAGCATCGTCTTGGACCATCATGGTACAACAAAATGGTATGACAGAAGCGGCCAGCCAAAGCGGTGGCGGCAGTAATCAATCGCGAACGCCTTATTCGAGGCTTCTTTTTCGAAAATTTTATTTCAACTCGAAATAAACCCTATTTCACGTATTTAAAGTTTAGAAACGCCCAGACCACGCGGCGCCGGTAGTGCGGCGGTGTCAAACGATTTTGATTGAATTGAATTCCTATTGGCTAACTAAACCTAACCTCATTAACATTCATGCAACTCTTGCATAGAATGGTAATTGAAACTACCGAGATATACTATGAAGCTAAATGATTTTTTTATTTGACCTATAAGTATCTGAAGAATTGTGCCTAACTCACTAAACTATATCTAGATGTACTAACAGAAATTTTTAAAGAAAAAGTGATAGAAGTCTGGATATAGCTGTAAGTATAAACAGCATAAAGCGAAACTCAATTTAAAAAAATAGACAAAGGTTTGGTCAATAACGCGGGGTGCGGCGGTGAGCGGATATGTATTTGCAGGAACCATTACCTGGAGTACCTGAGCAGGTTGGTGCGCGCGCGCGGCATCGACCCGCTGCCGCTCCTGGGCGTGGACGACCTGGAGACGCTGGTGCGGCGAGCGGCGCTGCGGCTGCCGCCGCGGCCCTACGGCACGCTCGAGGGCCTCTACAAGCGCGGGCTGGTCGAGGTGTGTGACCGCGCTGTGTTTGCAGGACGCACTACGTGGAGTACCTGGCGGCGCTGTCGCGCGGCCTCGACCCTATCCCTATCATGGACGTGCCCGAACTGGTGGCGGAGCTGCGGCGCCGCGCGCTGCCCCTGCCCGAGCGCGGGCCCTGGGACACCGACCCCATTTATGCTGGAATGTGCGCAGAGGTATCATGTCTGTGGCGTGCTAACGTACAGGGTTTAAAACTCGAAAAAAATTGACAATGATGGTTAGTTATTGTCCAAGGAGGAGAAGAAAAAGGACATCTTTAGGTTGGGGCTATAACATAGTTCTATAATTATTACTTTTACAACTGATAATGTTTATAATAAAAACCGGTCAAGTGCGAGTCGGACTCGCGCACAAAGGGTTTCGTACAATTTTCTAAGAAAAACGACAAAAATATCACGTTTGTTGTTTGGGAGCCCCCCTTATATATTTTTGTTAAAGAGCATTGAGCGTGCCAAATTTTAATTCGTTCGGTAAAGATTTGATTTTTTTTCCATACAAACTTTGACCCCCCTTTTCAACACCTTCCTAAAATCCTGAGAATCTTTTCGTAATAACATAATATTGCTGTACAAATTTCAAGTTTATATGCAGCATCTATGGTTTGGGCTGGGCGTTGATGAGTCAGTCACCCTTGTTCTTTTATATATATAGATTATCATCAATTTGAGCAAATCAATTTTTTTATTTATATTACAGATTGTTAGAGAAAAAATACCACTGGACTGAAGTGATCAAGTGTGGGCTGAAACTACATTCTTATCTTTTTTTGAAATACTATGCAAGTCGTTAATAAAGTTCATAAATCATTTTATGATATTTTGAAATAATAATTAATACTTAAAATTTATTTAAAAAATCAAATTATGTACACAGGTGCAATAGATTTAGTTTTTATAATAAAAATACTGCAATGTTAAAAAGTGTTTTATTATAAATATGTAATATTATTATACATTCAATTCGAAAGTTACGCGGGTGAAGTCGCGGGCAACAGCTATTATATGTAATACTACAATATATACAATAATGCTGGGTTCAGAAGAAAAGTGCAAATGAGCCAGCTGCTTCTCTTTCCGCACAGATCATAAAAAGTCAATCAATGAACAACAGGGGATCCTTTACATAAACGATGGGCTACTTATCATTATATCTGAATTCTCCATTCTATCAATAAGCCTACCATATAGCTAAGCTTAACCTTCGAGTTCCGCGACTTTTGACTGTATACATTTTCGTTTACACAAAAATATGGACAGTATGTACATTTGTGCGGTAACACTTCGAGCTACAGTCACCGCCTAGCGAAATGTTCATTCATGAGTGCTCGGTCGCGCTGGATGTATTGGCGGTTGGAGTTGATGCGGGCCTCCAGCGAGGCAGGCAGGGCTCGGGCGGGCGCGGGGTGGGGCGCGGCGGAGGGGAGGGTCTCGCGGGCCGCCACGGCGCGCTGCTCCGCTACGCGCCGGCCGCGCGCCTTTTCCCGCTCCGCGCCCGCCGCCGCCATCGCTGCCAACTTCGCCGCCCGCTCCTTATCACTTATACCCTTACCTCTTCGGATACTCTCATGTTTTCTATTATTATGATCTGATCTAGAGTCCACCCGCTTTACATTATAGTCCCTCGATAATCTGTCCCTATGGGGTTTACGGTCTTCTCTGCTGTATTTTTCTGAGCTGTGTGATTTACTTTTTTTGTATTTGCCCTCGCTGTCGTAAGAATCGTTATCGCTTTTCCTCTTTCTAGATTGTTTATTTTCATTGTATTCAGTTTGATGATAAGCTTCCTCTGAATCGCGTTTTTGTGATCTATTCCTTTCGTCATCTGATGATTCACTAGAACTATTTTGTTTCTTCTTCTTCTTAGTCTTTTTCTCTCGCTTTATAGTCTTGCTGTGTTTTTGTTTTTTCTTCATTTTTTTTTCTTCAGATAATGACGAATCAGAGTCAGAACCATCTGATGCTAGAAGTGTGGCCAAGTTGAGACCTTTCTCTCCACTTAAAGCATTAAGTTTAGCAGCAAGTTGTTTATCCAAGTCCTTCTCTTTGTTCTTTGTTTTCTTTGACTTTTTCTTTTCCTAAAACAAAATATGATAATAATATAATATAATGATACAATTTCTTTTTTTTTTTTGCGAATTACAGCCAATTTAATCTTATTTTTATAACTAAAATTAAAAAATATATATATGGTTGTCTTAAGTCTTAGTACTCACTTGTTCTTTTCTTAGTAATTCTGTTAAACGCCGTCTTTGCAAAGGGTTGTTGAGAAGGGCTGCACGAGCTGCCCGCTCCCTCTCTTTGACAAGCAATAGCGGATCCTCCCTGAGTTTTCGCGCCACATCTACCTGCAAAACACAAACATTTTTCGTTTTAAAAGAAACTATAACTAAAATATCTAAACAAAGTCACAATTGAAAAAGTACTGAAACCCTGTACGAAGCCAGCATAAGTGGATAAACATTGGAATAAAATTTACCTGCACATCTCCAGCTGAGGACAGCATGCTGGAGCCGACTACTCGCCGGGCCACAGCCGGGATTTCTTGATCTTTTTTCTCCACAATGTCATAATTTTTATCAATAGATTTACCAAGTAGATAATCCTCTTGTTGTACTTTTTTGTCAGGTTTCTGGAAATTTAAATAATAAAATAATAGCTTTCACCCAAGGCTTGCTCGCGTCTAATTCGGGGGGGTAGGGAAATAGAAACAGACGAAAGTAGTCTATTTTTTTATCCAGCTCTTCAACTATCTCCACATCAAAAATCACACTAATCCTTTGCTCCATGACTCCACTTTAACATGAAAGACGGACAAACACACTTTTACATTTATAGTATTAGTATGGATTAGAAAAAGAGTACAAATAACATGACAAACAATAAAATAATATTTCATCATTACAAAATAAGTCATCCATTTGGACTATTGTAAATATAAAAAAACAATTCAGGAGTGTTTGTCAATACGATTCCCTCAACTCTAAACCAAATGGAGTACTTACATCATACATCCAATGTAAACGATTTTCGTTGGATCCACTAGCAGAGTTGGTATTTTGCTTTATCATATTATTAAGTTCGAATCGGTCCTTTTCCTCAGCGTGTTCCCTTTGTAGTTCTTGAATGCGTTTTTTTTCTTGTGCTGCAGCCTGCTCTGCCTTCCACACTCGTTCTTGATTCTTTATTGTATTGGGGTGCCATGATTTCTTGGAATTCTAAAAATTGGTACTATACTTCAATTGATAACATTAAAAATAAAACTCTGTTACACATTCAGGTTACACTACTAATGAGCATTATTTCAGTTGCATCCTCAGCAGTGACCCTTCAGAATTCATTACCTAAACTAGGAGATTTGGTGAGGTTCCTAGTTTTTATAGTTCCTAGTTTTGATAAGTTTATACAAATATTTAATGGTATTCGGGGCCCACAGATTAACATGACTTCCAAAGCACTGTATCATATTACTTTTTGGATAATCAAGTGATTAAAGCCTGCAATATCCTAACCAGACTTGTAATAACTTTGTTTTCGCAAAGTGGTATTTGAATCTACAACCTCCAGACCACAAGGTGTACGCCTTGACCACAGGACCACTGCCGGCAGGACACACTAAACTAAGTGCTCTAAATAACGTGAATAAATTTGTAATAAAACTAAATTGCTAGCAGGGCTAAAAAGGCCACATTAAGCAATTCATCCAAAAGCATCCAAAATTCATTCTAGCAGTTATATTTTTACCCAACTGCGGCAGAAGGAAGGTTATATTTTTCAGGCCTATGAATGTATTTAGATTTCTATGTCCGTCAAGCCAATAAGGCTCTAGGAGGGATCCTAGGGCCTAATTGGCTTGATGGATTTAAACATATGAGATATCATTGGATTCGTCATGACAGTGCGAGTGGCACTGGGTATATGTATAAAAATATAAGAAATGCAAAATAGCGAATTTATGACGTCATTTTTCCCCTTTTTAGTTAGTCATTAGTATAGCATTTGCAGTTGGGTTTATCGTTTTTAAGCTTTAGTTTCGTTAAGCGTTATTTTCAAATAGTGCGTAAGTAATTGTTAAATACAAACTCTATATTTTATCACTGCTTGAAGTCAGTGCCTTTGTAATGCCGTAAATCTAGTAAAATGGAGTAATTATACTTCAATCGTTATTACTAGATGGCGCTGCTGTTAATAAGAGACACCGACTTCAAGCAGTGATAAATTATAGAGTTTGTACATATATAACAATTACTTACGCACTATTTGAAAGTAATGCTAATTATTATTATTTTATTCTTTTTAGTTCTTGTGTACAATACGCACATTTGAAGTCGGTTTTTTTAAACATAGTTTTATTTAACATTATGAATCATATTCAATTCATATGCAGAATTGTATTTGATGAAATTGTTGCCATTTAAAATTGAACCAAATATTTTAGCTAAATTTGCAGTTTCTGAACTCTTCTTGATGAATTAAACATATCGTTAAAACTATTTTGATTATTATTATGCAAAAACTAAATTAACAATGAATTATTTAAATTACACTTTTTACATTCTTGCCATGGCAATAATTTAGATGTCATCATCAACAAATAAACAAAATCCATTTTCTTTACGTATATGTCTACATATAATAAAACTGAAGAAGAGCAAAATTTGTACATTGGATATTTTTTGAAATTATTCTTGGTGGAATATACTTAGATCTGCCATTTTCAAAGTATTTTCCAAAAATATCACAGAAATTAATTGAAAGATGTTACTCTAGAGTATCTTCTAATAATTCTACTTTTTGCAAACTAAGCTAACGAATTGCAATTGAAAGTTGTCAAACAGCTGAATTGTAAGCAATTCTAATTATGAATCGTCTAATATGTGACCATTTTAAGATTTCTAATATGATTCTTAATAGGATCATTTTGTTAGTCGTCTAGTCTGGCCTTTTTAGACCCACAGGAGATAAAAATTTTAAAATTTCTATTCCTGCCTGGTTCACTGCTTAATTAGATATCGATACAAAGCAGGTTCACCCAAACAAACAGAATTTTACTCAATATAATTCACGTCAAAAATAATAGATAGAAAAAAATATTTACCAAATCACCCCCTCCCATAGCAATGTCACTTGTAAAATTTAGCAAATGAATCAACAAACAAATAAAATTAGATTAAAATTTTTATATAAATGCAAACAGCATCACAATCACAACCACACATCCACAGACTACTTAGGGATACTACTAACTTATATCGTTTTCAATTTTCATCACGATACAGCCGAACCAAAACGGTAACGTTATGGGTGACTTTGACAACCATCTATTTTTCATAACGCATTAATACCACCGCCAAATCACAGAGGTGTGTACAGACACAATGCATTGCAACAATATGATAACTTAATGAAATTAATGAATTAACGGTGAACGATACAGCCGACCGAACCAAAACGATAACGTTAATGCATGACTTTGACAACCATCTATTT
>JADGIL010021649.1:0-22344 GCA_020352625.1 Cactoblastis cactorum | reverse complement strand
TACTGCAAATAAACAATAACTTTATTGTATACTAATCTTAATCACTTCTTCTATTTTAAGCCGTTTTTTATGTAAGAGGGAGGCAAACGAGCAGGCGGGTCACGAGATGTTAAGTGATCACCGCCGCCCACAGACAACTACAACACCCGGGGGTGTTGTAGTTGTCTGTGGGCTTAACTTTAATGTCAATATCTCAAATTTTAAGCAGCAAATCTAAATGAAACCAATGCTATATTTTAAGTTCGCGCTTTAACTAAACAACTGTGGATACCGTCTCGAATTTCAAAGCTTTTCGTACAAACATCCAAACTTAGGCTTTATAAGTCCTAAAACCCACCTAAACAGCCCACAGTTTTTCCTTAATTGTATATATAATTCCTAATTGTTTAATGATGTTATCAGGATGGTGTTCAGAAGACGAGGAGCGGTTGGTACGCGACCTGTTCCGCGGGTACAACAAACTGATCCGGCCAGTGCAGAACATGACGCAAAAAGTGGATGTGCGCTTTGGCCTTGCCTTCGTGCAACTCATCAACGTTGTAAGTAACAGCGTTCAGAATATTTTATTCATCGTTCGAATAAAAAAAAATAGAATAATAGAAATCAACATTTTATTTTACAGAGTTCAAAATTATATTATTCCACGTTCAAATGGCAAAGTTTGATTAAAGAAACCAACGTTATCTAATGACTAAACTAAAAAACAACATTATAAGTTTCTATGTTTCTTTGAAGAATCTTTTTATTTATCTAAATTTTAATTTCCCCCGATAAGTATTTATTGTATTTTTTTTATAATATGAAGAATATTATGTAGAATTTCACTAACAATATACAGATACAAAAACTTTATTACGTCTTTATTCCTTTAGACAGAGCCAAGAGTTGCGAGAATCAAAGGCCTCACTTAACAAAATGGTGGGTTTATTGGTAGAATGGAGATTCAAATGTAGTTACAGGTTATTAGCTCATCGCTTATAAGAATTCCTGTTTCAAGCGCGGGAAGAATAGCAACTGGTACATTCTACGTTTTGCTGTCGCTCCCAGACCAGCATAGAAGTAAAATATAAATACATATATATTACAAAGTCTCGTACTAACTAATAGCTAATTTTCAAGAGAGCCTATGGGCGTAAAAACCACTTTACCTCAGGCTTATGAGAAATGGAAATCGGTAATATCTAGCGACAGGTTGTTAACTACGTTGTACGGTAACGGATCATTATAACTGAAAACTTCAAATAGGGATATCTCGCAAGTTATTACGAGGCTTAGCCCGCGGGTTTACGCGAAATTAAAGCCATCAACATCACATGTACTTAGTAGATGCGGCCTCAAGTCGTTAGATGTGGATAAAAGTATCTATATGTATATCTTGTTTTTTGTTAGTTTAGGATTTTTAAACTTTTTATTAGATTATTAACTTTATTAAGATTTTGCTATCGCATTCCCACGCAAATATACAACCAGTTCAAAACTGTATAAAGACTAATAATTTTTTCTTTTGTAATAAAATCTGTTCAAGTAATTTCCGCGTGACGATTTAATCAAACAACAAACATCAAAACTACAACAAAATTTGTTACGGTAGCGCAATGATCCAAAGTGGCAAACTTTAACAGGTCTAATGATTAGATAACTATACATACAACAAGTTACTTATATTTTCATTCACACGCTAAAACACATATTTGAAATGGAATTATTGATTTCTATTATATTAATAAACAAACACAAGTCACCTTACTTTTTTGGTGTGATAATGTTGAGAAATTTCAACGAACATATTTAAAAGCTTTTGTTTTGCAAAAAATACGTAAAATTAATAATAATGATCTTTTTTTTCGTACTAATAAGGGCATTACAATTTTGATTTTATGTGTAGTTTATAGTCCTAATATTTTGTCCATTTTCGCAAATATTATGATTTTAGGACTGACTCTATGAAGTAAAATAATAACATATACTGTTACTTCTCACGGTAATAATAATAATATTTATTATCTATTATTATTAAAATGGTTTGGTTTTAGAATGAAAAAAACCAGATCATGAAATCTAACGTGTGGCTGCGGCTGGTGTGGATGGATTACCAGCTGATGTGGGACGAGGCGGACTACGGCGGCATCGGTGTGCTGCGATTGCCACCCGACAAGGTTTGGAAGCCCGACATCGTGCTCTTCAACAAGTTAGTAACTACTACATACAATAGTTAAATATAGTATCAAGACTTTTTTTATACAGTGTCGATGTTTTTTCTAAACGTGGCTAAAAAAAATGTGTGAGGTTTTAACTGGATCTCACTATATAACAGCAAACGCAAACGAATCTTTTATTTTGTGTACATCCTAAAGACCGTACAAAAATTTTATATTTCATTGATTATAAACACTATGCAATAATAAGTAAAATTTGGTTTCAGTGCTGATGGCAATTACGAAGTTCGATACAAGTCTAACGTCTTGATTTATCCAAACGGAGAAGTACTTTGGGTGCCACCAGCTATTTATCAGGTAAATAAAATGATTGCAATAAATTACTATAGCCACATAATTTAGATAAAATCTCTAAATAAGGAAATTTATAAATAAGAAAAAATAATTTATATATAAGTCAAAAATTATCTAGAATATTACGATTGATTTATAAAATTTATCCTGTTTTACTTTTCCAGAGCTCATGTACTATTGACGTAACGTACTTCCCGTTCGATCAACAAACTTGCATCATGAAATTCGGATCATGGACGTTCAACGGCGACCAAGTATCCCTCGCGTTGTACAACAACAAAAACTTCGTGGATCTGTCTGACTATTGGAAATCCGGAACTTGGGACATAATTGAAGTTCCTGCTTATTTGAATATTTATGAAGGCAACCATCCTACGGAAACTGACATCACGTTTTACATTATAATTCGGAGGAAGACTCTGTTTTATACAGTCAACTTGATTCTGCCTACTGTTCTCATCTCATTTCTATGCGTGCTCGTATTCTATCTGCCTGCTGAAGCTGGCGAAAAGGTTTGACGATTGCTTTACTAGTAACATATCCTAAAGAAATATTTTTATAAATTCACTAATTTCAAAACAACTAATCTTAGAATATCCATATTTAATTTACGAACGAATAGCATATAAGTATGTGTTCGCCTCAATGACTAACAAGCTATTTATATATCTAGAAATTGTTTCGTAATACAATCTGTTTTTAATTAGTGAGGTATCTACCTCACTAATTCCCTAATCATGAATAAAAAGTAACTATAGTACCTACCAAAAATCCTTAGTAACTTCTGATTAACCAGAATCGGTCACTTGATATCTATTTAAGTAGAAAAAACAAATTGATATTATTTACAGGTTACCTTGGGTATCAGTATTTTACTGTCACTGGTTGTGTTCCTGCTACTAGTGTCGAAGATTCTACCTCCCACGTCGCTTGTGCTGCCACTAATCGCTAAATATCTCCTGTTCACCTTCATCATGAACACCGTCAGTATCCTCGTGACGGTCATCATCATCAATTGGAACTTCAGAGGGCCAAGAACACACAGGTAAACGATTTAAAAGTTTATCGTATCCCATCTAGCAAATTAAGATAAGTAATTCTGTCAAGAAATATATTACTACAAGATAAGAGGACAAAATAATATTAAATGTATCTAGTTAGAGCCATTACTTATTTATAGAAGAATGAATTTATAATTTGTACACTTATGTAAACTTTTGCTTGGTTAAATTCTGAAGCCCAGTTAGTTTAATAAATAAATATTATTGACGACAAATCATAAAATAAAATCGCGGCCAATAGAAAAGTTGACATAACAATGATTTTTTCAAGAATGCCGTTATGGATCCGAAGCGTGTTTCTGCACTACCTGCCGGCCGTGCTGTTTATGCGGCGCCCGCGCAAGACGCGCCTGCGATGGATGATGGAGATGCCTGGCATGGGGGCGCCGCCCCACGCCGCAGCGCCACACGACCTGCCTAAGCATATAAGGTACGGTAGTATTCCATTTTAAGACTTCATTTAAAACTTTCAACTTGACAAATTTAATAAATATTTAGGTATTTGTTATAACGGAACATCATTACTCCACAGCGCAATAGGAGCAAAACAAAGTAAAATGGAAGCCATGGAGTTGTCAGATCTTCACCACCCGAACTGCAAAATTAATCGTGCTGCTGGTGGCGGAGAAGTTGGAGCTCTAGGGGGTCTTGGCGCTTTAGGAGGCCTCGGACTAGGAGGCGAGAGACGGGAGTCAGAAAGCTCCGATTCGCTACTCCTGTCTCCAGAAGCAGCAAAAGCCACAGAAGCAGTCGAATTTATTGCAGAGCATTTGCGCAATGAGGATCTTTACATCCAGGTGAGTAAATAATGTTGAGGTTGACTTTACAATGGACTTCATTCTTACCAGTAACCAAATAGGTAATTAGTCCCCCATAAATATTGTATTAATGCAAATGTTTGTGACTCTGTATGAACATATGTATTTATATGTTCTCTATTACGCAAAAATATACTGAACACTTACATACGTCACGCGATTACCTAACATCACGTGACCCGCCTGCTCGTTTAAAAAATCCTCTGTCATAAGTGCCAATAAATAAAGGATTTTTTCTCAAAATGCTTAAGAAGTCATGTTTAATTTCAGACTCGCGAAGATTGGAAGTACGTAGCAATGGTGATCGACAGGTTACAACTTTATATCTTTTTCCTCGTGACCACTGCTGGGACAGTTGGTATTCTGATGGATGCACCTCATATCTTCGAGTACGTCGACCAGGACCGAATTATTGAAATCTACCGTGGAAAGTAAAAACTAAGCTTCCAATTATTGATCTTCCATTCAAACGCCATAAAGGTCATTAGGATACTTTGTAATTTTGTAGTAGGTTAAGGTATATATGTAGGTATATAAGTATATAAGATGATATTACTATAGGAAGAAATAGGCGTAGAAAGAGAACTCCTTTATTCAACTATTTTTAAAAAAATAGTATTTTCATCTTTAAGGTACATAATTATGTAGATATATACCATTACCTACTACACTACACTTAGGTAATATTTATTTCGATTTATTACGGACATCTGATGTATGCACTGTATTTATTTATATTATTATGGTTTAATCATTTAATAACATGACAGCATTAGGAAAACGTAATCAAATGATTTATCTATTTAGTACAAATAATATATAAAGTAATCACACTTATTTGCCAAAAATGTAGTGTAATTTTTACTTTATTATGTTGGCTGAAATCATCGAATTTATTTGCTACCTACTTTAATTAGTATAGATCTATACAAATAAGTAGTTTAACTTAAATGTAATTTATAAATAAAATGGCTGTGTTCGAGTCTTATTAAAGCACAATAGGTATTGGAATAATACTTAATTTGGGTAATTTTGTATTTTTATCGATATTCAAAATTGTATTAAGTAGGATAAAACATAATAATAATGAATACGAAGTTTATACAAGTAACCTACTCACTTTCCCATTCAGATATAATTATCTAAATTAAACATGATTGTTTTACTTGTTTAAAAGGCTACTCTCATTGTTTTTAGGGTTCCGTACCCGAAGGGTAAAACGGTAACCCTATTACTAAGGCTCCGCTGTCTGTCTGTCTGTCATCAGGCTGTATCTCATGAACCGTGATAGCTAGAAAGTTGAAATTTTCACAGATGTATTTCTGTTGCCGCTACTACAACAAATACTAAAAACAAGAATGAAATGAATATTTCAGGGGGCTCCCATACAACAAACCTGATTTTTTTTTGCTAAATATTGATAACAAAAAAATAGACGCTCGACTTTTTTTTACAGAATATGTATTTATATAGTAATATTAAAAATAAATAATTAAATTAAAATAAAATAAAAAATGGGGGCTCCCATACAACAAATGTCATTTTTTGCTCTATATTGTTAATGGCAATAAGTAGAAGTTGTCATATTCATGGAATATGTATTTATAGATTAACTTGATTAACCTGATTTTTTGTCGTTTTTTTTAGAAAATGGTATGGATCCCTTCGTGCGCGAGTCCGACTCGCATTCATACTTGACATTCATAACCTACACTAAAATTAGCCATCTTAATTATCAACGAAATAATTGAAAACCCATTTAAGTTAAACCGGAAATGTAAACATGATATAACAGATAGCACGGAGCTTGCTTCGCATAAAAACACCCTTAGATAGCACTTACAAAATCAGAGAATTATTTCAAGAAGCTCGTCCAAAACATCTGTATCAAGAAAATTATACCTATATCAATAAAATATAGAGCTTTGTATGTCGTAAACTGTATATTTATTTCGGTTTTGTTTATTTTTTTTTCCAACAAATATTGAAATATTAAAATATTCCATTTCGTGGGTTTTAAATGTAAAAGTATAATAATAAATTGTGCCCCTGAAATATCTTCCACATATAAAAGACATGTAAGTTAATGTTTTTTGTAATAAGTAACCTGTTTCGTAATAAATTTGAATTACCAAATTAAGTGGGTCTTTATTTTAACACAGTAATAAAAAAATAACATTTCTAGAAAACATTTTATTTTCATTTTTTTTTAATACAATATCCTTATAATTAGAAAACTGAATGATTCTCGAAAATTTAATTTTTAAAAGTTAACATAAAGCGCATTAATTATAGAATCCAATCCTGGAAAGACCCCGTGCAAATTTTAGTTAGGCAAATTATGCAGGGATCCCAGGGTTGGATTCCCTGCTCATAATTCACAGTAATAACTAATTTTAATATATAATCCTGTGCTAATGTCGAGATCTAAACTAATATGTAATTGTTGGGGAGGCGATAGTGCTGGGACTTAGAGCATCGTGGGTATTTAAAGATATATCAAGTGCTCCAGTATGGTGAAGACACTAAGTTGCAGAAGGTAGCCCACAACCCTAAAATCCCCTCATAGGATATCCTACTTTTCAGCAAATAAAATATTAATGACAAGAAATATAAGCGCTTTGTAGACTTGTATTTTTCTCTTTTCTGCAAAATCTAATTAGGTACTGTATTGAGCATATACATTTTTAGGTATCGCACTTAAAAGTTTTTGTTGCTCTAAGGAGTTGAGAATATCATAATCTCAAGTTTCTTTTGTTTAATTCTTAGATCTCGTTAAACTAATACAACAAGATAACCTTGTTATACTAAACATATATATATATATATTTTTTTTTTCTTACAGCTAAATTATACTAACTGTAGAAATATCGAAAAGTAAAAAGCGAGTCTTTATACTTTTCGATATTTCCAGTTTCAATATAACATTTTGCATACACACAGTTCCACATTGAGTCTGAAATGATTCAACATCACAATAGTTAAGATTGAAAAAAAATCATACATATATTATAGTTTAAAACAAAAGATACATGGTATTGATAAAAATACTTTCAATATATCGCATCTTATCACATTTTAGTCGTCCCCATCATCATAAACAGGAGATGTCGGGGAGTAAGTCGGTGAATTGGGGGAATAGGTAGTCGGTGCACCTCCAGAAGAGGGAGAATAGGCCGGGGATGAGGGGGAATAATTGGGAGAGGTAGGAGTGTAAGTAAGTGAAGTTGGCGAATATTTGGTAGATGAAGGCGAATAGCCCGGCGACGACGGAGAATAGTTTGGTGACGACGGGGAATAATTCGGCGATGAAGATGAGTAACTGCGCTGGTGCTGCGGTGACGATGGAGAATACGCCGGGCTGGTAGGAGAGTACTGCCGACTTGTCGGCGAGTAATGAGGACTTGTAGGTGAATAAGTCGGACTACCTCCGGCCAGAGACGGCGATGTTGGTGAATAATTAGGTGAAGTCGGCGTGTATTTCGGCGAAGAAGGAGAATAACTTGGTGATGTGGGAGAGTATGCCGGTGTCGGTGAATACGATGGGCTTGTCGGCGAATAAGCGGGCGAAGCCGGCGTGTAATTTGGCGAAGATGGTGAATAACTAAGTGACGCGGGACTATATACAGGGCTTGTGGGCGAATAACTAGGGGACGACGGAGAATATCCGGGCGAGGTCGGTGAATATGCCGGACTCGTCGGCGAATATGAGGGGCTTGTTGGCGAATAAGAGGGACTCGTTGGTGAGTAGCTAGGCGAAGTAGGCGAATAACTCGGAGATGTCGGCGAATATGCCGGACTGGTTGGTGAGTAGCTTGGTGAAGTCGGTGAATAACTTGGAGACGTAGGGGAGTACGATGGCGATGTCGGGGAATATCCGGGTGATGTTGGTGAGTAGCTTGGCGAAGTCGGTGAGTAAATGGGGGAAGTTGGAGAATAGTTGGGAGAGGTCGGAGAGTATGAAGGGCTTGCTGGTGGATAATGCGACGACGATGGCGTAAGGCTTGGGGACGCCGGAGCGTATACCGGGCTTGTTGGAGAGTAAGATGGGGAAGCGCCTGCGGGAGAGGCGTAAGGAGACAGCGGCGGACCAGGAGAACCCGGGGAGCCAGGTTGTGGGGACCAGGCGCTGCTGTACGCTGGTGACAGTCCAGATGCATCCGAAGCTCCAGACGGAGAGAACGATGGCCCTCCAGGTGTCATGCTGCTGCCCACTAAAAAAAGGAATAGAAACTATTATAATATTATAAATCGGAATGTCATTATACTTATATGGCAAATTATATACTTATAGTAAAATTTTATGTTATACAATCTGAAAGGTTTATATTAAAGTTAATGTACCTATTAGCAAACAGGACTAATGGCGAACATTATAATTATGTATTTCGAAAAATATTGTTATAATTTTAATGTATTTTTTGTTTAGTTTAATTATTTATTAGCTTACAGTTCACTGGAATCGACGCCATTTTAATATTGTGACTAAATCTAAACAGGTAAGTTTATATTTATATTTAGTTTTTGGACAATATCATGTATTTTGATTTAATGTTAGTTATGTCGTAATGCAAAACAATGTTTTTTTAATTTGTGTTTACTGGTGGGACCACTAACTTAAATAAAAAGAAATAGCGTTTTTAGATAACATTAACAAACTTCCTGTTCAGATTGTTTAAGTCTCTAGTTATCACAGAACAATACCTGCAAATGATTAAAAACTTAATTTTCAGTTACCTTGACCAGGAGACCAGGCGCTGCTACCATATCCAGGTGTGTTCTGAGTGGACCACGGCGTCATGAGCGGCGTCATAGACGGCGTCCCTACGCCGAAGTACATGCCGCCGCCAACGCCCATGCCGACACCTAAGCCGCCCATCTCCATTCCGTGTTTACATTTCTCAGCATCAAGGAGCAGATCGAAGCATCCTGAAATACAAAATAAGAAACTGTACAATAACATTTGTTGGGTAGATGATTTTGATTTGAGTATTCTTAATATAGCAAAATTGACAATAAAGAATATTTAGGAATGCATAGTGACCATATAAACAATGATAATTACTTTCAGAATATTTATTTCTCAACATCCTTAGATTAATTATTTTATAACCAAGTCCCTATTATTTGGTAGGTTACGTTAATTTGTATAGGATAATATTCTATAAATACATATCATCCTATACAAATTAACGTTACCCACGATAATTTGTAATAATAAGGAAGTGAAATAAGAGAATTAAAACATACCAGTTCCCATTCTCGGCAGCTGGCCCATAATAATATTTTCTGACACGCCTCTCATAGGATCGACTTCTGCGTGACTCGCCGCATCCAACAATACGTCGACAGTTTCTTCGAAGGAACATCTCATCAGAGCGCCAGTGTCTTGCCTGTTAATCCCGTGACGTGTGATGGCCATAAGGTGACCTTTAGCTGTCATGACATCACAAAGCAATGCCAGATGGCGGTAGTTCACGTACAGACCATAGAACTGCAACACTGCATTCATTTCTTTCTCTACTGATTTACGTACAGCCTCTATACCTAAAACTTGGAATATCTCACAGATGTCGTTACTGAATGTCCGGATGGGGTCGACATCACGTTCAGATAGGACTTTCATGAGAGAGGTACCATCAGTTTCCAATAACCATTCAGCTATAGCTTTGAACTCGCCTTGCTCAGTAATAATGATTCGTTTCTTAGCTTCTGTCTGTGGCAGATGCATGTATACTTTTGCTATAGCTTCTATACCCTGTAATGTCATGTCAGATAACATATTTGCTTCAATACATCTGAGGAACATATCATCCTCCATCTTGTCTACAGTCTCTTCATCATTATCCTGAAATTTATTTTCTTCATTATTCATAATTCTTATACGCAACACCAATTTTTCAGCATTGTCGTCATTGAAGATACAATTCAAATCATCACCAAATCCTGCATTAATCTTTTCGGCAATCTGTTCCATAGTCAATTTTTTATCAGTCATCCTTTTACGATCCAGTTCAATACGTAACAGCCAAGGAGATATCTTTGTGGGGTCAAAGTCAGGCATTTCATAGTATACATTTACGAATTCTTGGTCTTCAGCAATAACTGTATTTTGTGGTTCAGGGTCATAATAAATAGCCGTGTTAGCAGTTACTTTACGCAATGTCGTGTGTTCCAGACGGCAAAGTACATTCTTCGCTTTTTCAGCGTCCCTAGCAGCTCCACCGGTGAGGAAAACTGTAAGAGAAGGAGCCTTGGGTTTCTTAGAGATGTTAATAATTTCCTTAAGACGAGGCACACCCAGGGTTACGTTTTTGGACGACACACCAGCAAAATGGAAAGTGTTCAGTGTCATCTGTGTAGCGGGTTCGCCGAGAGACTGAGCAGCGAGTGCGCCTACCATCTCACCAGGGTTCACCTGCGCCTGCTGGAATCGAGTCTCGATTTCTCCTATCAACCATTCAAAAGCTTCACTTGATAGCCTATACTCTTCCGATACGAATTTCGTGCAAAGCGTTGATCTGACCAAACATTGGAAAAGCAAAGTTGCATTCTCATTAGCTTGTTTAGACAGGCGATCTTCTCCAGCCACAATGACGCACTTTTTCAGGAGATCTTTTACACCTTGTATAACTTTTATAGGGCTTAAATCTGTCGGCATCCTCTTATTGATATGGAAAATCTTCTGTACATTCCAAATCATCCTCTTAAAGTTGCAGGGCAATACCACTTTAGATTCACCGCTGGGGAAGATTTGTCGTAAAATTTCTCGATCTTTACATAGCTGCTCCCATTCACTTTCTAAATCAGCAATAACATAGCCAGACTCTGTGAGTTCTTTAATTATGTCTTCATTAAAAATTCTCTTCAAATATCTTTCATTGGAAGGATCAAATTTGAATTTCTTTTCAAAGGCTTTATTAGACAATTTAACAGTTGGTAGATTTTGGAACTCTACTGTTTCTCCAGCCAAACCATCTTCACCATAACGCAACTGAATGAGTTGACCAACTGAGTTACGAACTGTACCATCATAGTGAACCATAACAGACTCCATAGCCTTTATCAAACGACGTTGAATGTATCCAGTTTCGGCAGTTTTTACGGCAGTATCAATAAGACCTTCACGACCTCCCATGGCGTGGAAATAGAACTCGGATGGCGTCAATCCGGCAAGATATGAATTTTCAACAAACCCTCTGGACTCTGGGCCATAATCGTCTTTGATGAAATGTGGTAAAGTTCTTTTACGGAAGCCAAAAGGAATTCGTTTTCCTTCTACGTTCTGTTGTCCTACACAAGCAATAACCTGAGAAATGTTAATATTAGAACCTTTAGAACCAGCTACCACCATAGCTTTGAGATTATTGTATTCTGTCAAAGATTTCTTAGCAGATCCACCAGTTTTATCACGAGCGTCGTTCAGAATACGATTTACTTGATTCTCGAAAGTTTGCCTAAGAGTATTACCAGGAGTAGGCTCCAATTCCATATTATGAGCCTTCTGAATAACTTCTATGACATCATCTTTGGCTTTAACAATAGCACGTTGGATTTCCTGATATGTTTGAGGATCAGCAATAGTATCTCCAATACCAATTGAGTGACCTTCTAAAAGCAGCCAGTTGTTGATTACAGTTTGAATGTTACCATAGAACCGGCCAGCCACTTCATGTCCCAACTCCAACATGCAAATGTGCAACAGAGAACCAGCAGATGCACCAAGTGATTTTTTACACAAGATGCCCATAAGTAGTTCTCCATGTTCCACTACTACTTTTGTATCACCAGGTGATATCCATTTGTAAGGCCCATCATCTTCTTCATCTGGATGGGTAGAATGGGTGCGTATCATGTTCACGTTTCCAGGAATAATTAAAGTAAATATTTGTTTGCCTGTCCATAAGGGTTTAGGCTTCAAAATGCACGGTTGAGGAATTTTACCATCCCATGTAGGAAGGAACATCAAAAGATTCATAACTTGCTCCTTCGTCAAGAAAACATCTCTTTTAGTCATTTTACGCACAGCTGTCAGTGTGTCCTGTACAATACCCATAACAGGTTTGTTGGCTTGTGGAGTTATAATTTGCCTTGGGGTGATGTGAATGTTCTCTACTTCTGCTCTTGTTTCCATTGATTGTGGAACATGTAAGTTCATTTCATCTCCATCAAAATCGGCGTTATAAGGCGAAGTGCAACTGAGATTCATTCGGAATGTAGACCATGGCAGCACTTTTACTCTGTGACCCATCATACTCATTTTGTGTAGAGTTGGCTGCCGATTAAAAATTACCAAATCATCATCCCTTAGATGCCGTTCAACTTTGTACCCATATTGTAAATGCAAATCTGATGGTTTCGGATGGAACCTCAAATCAATTCTTTCTCCATTGTCACGAACAATGTATTTTGCACCAGGATACTGAGCATTTCCTCTTCTAACAAGTTCTTGCATTCTGTCAATGTTGAATGGGGTTACCAATTCAGGAAAGGTTAAATTTTGTGCAATTGACCTAGGCACGCCTACTTGATCAATACGTAAATTGGGATCAGGTGTAATGACCGTACGGGCTGAGAAATCAACACGTTTCCCCATGAGGTTTCCTCTAATTCTTCCTTCTTTTCCTTTGAGACGAGCCTTGATTGCTTTCAATGGCTTCCCAGACTTCTGCATAGCTCTGTAAAAAGGAATTCAAATAATGACTGCTGTCAAAACATAAAACATTTTATTAGATGTAGATATTGCTTCTAAACAACTCACTTTGGCATTCCTGGCATATCATTATCTACAAATGTGGCCACATGAAATTGTAACATTCTAATATTGACTCCAAGGACATGTGCTGGAGCCCCTGTTTGTTCATTTCTCTGCAACTCATTATTGGCTTTTATAATATCAGCTAATTTGTGAGTCAAATCATCCTGATTCTTAGCTGCTCCAAACATGACTACAGCAGGTCTTACTGATAGAGGTGGAACAGGTAAAACGGTGACTATCATCCAGTCAGGTCTAGCAAATTTAGGATCCATACCAAGTATAAAAGATTCCTCATCTGTGAAACAAAATAATAATTAAATGTATAATTGAGCACAACATTCAAATTGGAAAATCATTTTTATTGGGGTTCTGTACCCTAAGGGTAAAACGGTAACCCTATTACTTAGACTTTGCAGTTTGTCCGTCACCAGGATGTATCTCATGAATCATGAAAGTTGTTGATATTCTAGGAATTTCGCCCGTTGTTTAGACTCGTTTAGGCGTAAACCCAAATTATTAAAAATATCCTTTTCGCCAGATGACGAATCCGTGACAATAACGTAAGATGATCCTGGTCTATTGCTTTTACTGGTAGTTTAGAATTTATTGCTTGTTTCGTTTCTAGGAAGGCGTATTATATTTTAAGAAAGCAGTTCTCACATCTGGCGAAACTAAAAGCCAATTTGTAGTTTTACAATAAGTAATTCAGAAAGAGTACTTTCTTGACATGACTCATTTTATTGTGTGTTTATTGCTTTGTGTGTGCAAGCGTGTTGTTTATTGCTTTTTTTCTGCCAATGAACATGGTTTTACCTGCTCTTTTTTTGGGATAATATGTGGGAAATTTTGATAAATACATTTGTTTTTGGCACAGAGCATAGAAGGAATCTCGGCCAATCGCCGTAACGGGCGAGCGGCCTTGTCCTTCTATGCTCTATGGTTTTTTTGGATATGTGATATGCATGTATGTCTTATAGGAAGTTAAGTAGATACGACAGTGATTATGGTCATGAATATAATATGTCTTCTTTATTTCTATTCATTATTCAAAGTTATCAAAATCATTTTATCTTTATCAGTCCTTACACTTTGTGATATTTATATTACTTACTAGCACATGTGTGCATAAGTTTATTAATGTACTGTATGATCCCCTTCCTAAATATTTTCGAAACATATGTCCCATTAAATGACAATTAAATATATATGGAGCTCCCATACAACAAAGTGTAAAGGGAAATAAATTCCAAATATATACAAATTAAAAATCCATGTTTATCAAGAATCTAGCTTTTGCCAGTGGCCTTGCCTTGATGAAATTTAAAACAATTTTTTATCTCTCACCCCCTTTGGCGTGTAATTTCCAAAAATCCTCTTTGTGCTCTCTCTTTCGAATGATACATCTTTTGAATGTATAGACATTCAAAAGATCATACATCCAAATTTCAGCTTCTTGAGTTCAGTAGTTTGCTGTGCTCTGTCTGTCAGTCAGTGACTCAGTAACAGAAAAGTTTTATATATATATATAGATTACCTGTGATATGTTTTAAAATTTCCCAAACTCTCTCTGCAGTGATAGTGGTTTTCTTTTCCTGTGTGTCTTCATTGGCATGCTTCCATTCTGCAGTGAGATCCAAACCTTGGCGGCGGATAGAAGGCTGGTAGTGTCCACAACCACCATGCCCTGAACCTCGCTTCCCTTCCTCACCCTCCTTGCCTATGTCCATATCTTCACCACCCTCACAGATATTTTTACCCTTACATAAATCATATACATATGTAAGCCTCTTACGAGGTTGTCCCTTAGATTTCATAACAACTTCCTTAATTTTTGGGTTTGTCTAAAAGGGAAAACATCTTGTTATTTTTACTTTCTTAACTATAATCATTAAATAAAAAGAAAAATAAGGCCATCTTACCGGACTGACAAGTAATTTTGAACAGTAAAAGCATACACATCTCAATATCTTTATAGTTTTTGTAATAAATCCAATGTGAAAAACTGGTTTAGCTAAATCAATATGACCAAAGTGTCCAGGACACTCAGTCATATTTCCAGCACAAGTTTGGCATCTGGAACTACGATCTATCACCCCTTGTCTTGGATCCATAAGTCCGCCAAGTTTGGGTCTTCCACCTTCCATAGTTTCCGGGAAGCGGATGCCCCCTTCAGTAACTGACATTCGACGCTGTAAATATATTTACAAGTTGATGAATTATAACACAACAAATTATAAGACAACATTGCAAATAAAATAAAAGCATTTTTTTTTAATTTGGAAAGGTATAATAAGCATATCTATAAATAACTAAGTTGGTTTATTATATTTTAGACCTAAACAGTAAACAAAATGAACAGGAGAAAATAAATCGAAGCGTGACACTTAAGACGCATGAAATAGATGTTGTTATATTTCTCTCGTACGTGAGATTGCTATAAAATAATATCGGACTTAAGAAAGCGTATTGCAAAATAATGGCTTACGATTTCATCTGGTGATAATATACCAAATTGCACTCTTTTTACTTGGCGCAAAGGCGCCTTCGAATCATTCGTTGTCGCCATTTTGACGACAACTGAGGTGAATCTGAATATGACGCAAAAGCAGAGTAAAATAATACATAGAGCGTATGCTTCTATACATAATGCTCGCTTTCTTTCCTGGCTGCCTGACAACACAATAGAGTTTTTTGTCCCATTCTCTATGATTCGTTCTGTCTAATTTATGCTAAAGTGTTGCCAACTATATGCCACCAAATGGTAGAAACTATATTATTTTTCTGTTTTAGGTCTTTCAAAATACTGATTAACGTTGTACATCCATAGACAAAATATTCCATTTTTTTTCTATTTCCTAACCCCTTTGACGCAAAAAGAGAGGTGTTATTAGTTTGTCTCTGTATGCTGTGTTATTCTGTCTGCGCATCGTAGCTCCCAAACAGATTAACCGATTTGGATAATTATTTTTTTTTAGAAAGGTGACTTAAACAGAGTGTTCTTTGCTGTGTTTTAACCCTCGACGCAAAAAGAGAGGTGTGCTTGTGCGACTGTTGTTATATTGTGTTGGCTTTTTGATTTACTTGTAATCTTATCCTTCTTTTTGCACCGGGGGTTAAAACAAAGCCAAGAACACTCAATGATTGAGTCACCTTTGTAACAAAACTCAAACTCAAAATATTAATTTACTAGAACACATGTTACATAANNACGTGTAAATATTTAACATACTACATAGTTGATTTTAACTTAATTTAGAACAAAATTCCATATAATCCTTTACATCATAAAAACACTTGCCCAACAACCAGTTATTTAACATTTTCTTAAATGTTTTGTACAACATTCTCTATCTGCTTAATAGGGTCACTAGAGTAATTGATTGTAGTTATAAAATAAAATTACATAAGTATTACATATCACCTATTTTATTGAAAATTCATGTTAATAAATATACTTTGGCAGAACAAAAGATCTAGCTTTTACAAATACATTAGTTCACAAATGGTGTTGCTGACCATTGTATGATTTATTTATTAATATAAAATGCATCATGGAGATTCACTTATACTTTACTACTGGAGGCGATAGTGGTATTGAATTCTAGAAAATCTTTTAATAATGTCGTCCGCCTTTTCTCCGCAATATCCATTTGGTTTTCTAAATCCCCACGATCTGTTGTTTCTGCTCTTTCCACTTTCCAAGACAAATTTTCGATTTCGGCTTCCAACTGGGCCTAGACCAAATTAAATCATTATTATTATCAAAATTACTGTATACAGCTAAAAAATTAATGTATATAGCAATAAAAAATACAGTACCAGTTTTATGACTATGATTACCAATGTCTTCACAACAATGATATGGCTTCAATATTCATATAATTAATTAATAAATTAATATTACCTGTTGGTATTCAAATAACTCTTTTCTAGGTCCTACTTCCATATAGTAGGCATAAGGGTAGGTATATTGCAGAGTATATCGACAACGCTTCAATAGTCTTGCTGCATCCCAAAGGTACTGCCAATCAATCCAAGTCCCTTCACCAGCCATCACCTGTGAAATGTCAATCATCTTCTATAACGTAATATTGAAACTAATCAAAAATTTTGAACTAAGATATTTTATCAATATACAAACACAAATTTCAAAATAGATCTCCTTTAATACAGTGTAATCATAATCCATAAATAAAATATTTTAATTTTATGGTTTAACAAATTAAATAAATAACAAATATTATATACCTTTTGATTAATTCTACTCTTAAGGCTAGCTAAAGTTTGCTCTTCCAATTTCAATGATCGCGCATGATTTTCCCATCTCTCATAATAATGCAAATATTTTTTCAAAGCCTCTCGGGCCTGCAACAATAAAATAACAGATTAGTGCCACGTTTCATTACATCAGGAGTTTATTATTTTTTTATAGTTTTAAGGGGTTATATCACTTATAGTAGGTCTATAACCAGGAATCAAAAAATATCATCATACTTGGTAAATTTTACATATGCTGTGGAATTTATTCTTCATTGTACTTTAAAATGTTTGCATAGATGCTTTAATGTTGAATTTTCTGATTTTGCATGGAGGTTTTGCACTTTGCCTCACAGAAAAACATGGTAATAGCAGAAATGAGAGCAAGCTATTTCGGAAAATCAAAATTTTTTAGTGTACCTAATTAACCAGTCTATTTTTATATTTTATACAATAAAATAACCTGTGCATGCTGACTGTCATTAGACAAATTAGGGTCTTCTTTATAACGACTGCATTCATAATACTCTGAGCCGTGGGTTTTCCAGTCACCCAGACAAACCCAACAGAAATCATGTCTGCATGCACCACATTGCATATGATTGCAGCCTCCATTTTTCTCTATACAAATCTGGCACTTAGGACAATCCTGTAACAAATGTTTACTTTATAAATCAATTGGTATACATATAACTACTATATATAACTAAATTAATGTTTACTACAATACTTGATCTACTTTTAAATGCTCATTACTATTTCAATGAATATAAAGAAACATAGCAACCATCCCACAGGTCTGTGCTGTTCCAATACCCATGAGGATTACAGGATAAAAAGTACCCTATGTCAGTCCAGGCGAAACTATGTTTTAAGTGGTATAAAAGATTTTATCAATCAGTCCAGTAGTTTTCAAATATATCAAAACTTTCAAAACATAACATCACTATCAAAAACAATTTTCGCTTTAAAATATTAGTATAGGTCAAAAGAAACCACAGGAATATCTTGTTACCTTGGTATGCGCACTAATATAATTAGCAGTTTCTGAGTCATCCGCACACTTGGTGAGCCACCGTCGTATTGTCACACAATCTGTGGGTGCATGGTGCGGAGCACCGCATGAGAAGCAAGTTAGTAGCTCACAGCCGCGGCATTCCACCTTGCGAGCGCCTTCACGGGCACGTGCTTGAAATATCCACTGCAATACCAAATGGTATTTAAAAACTAATTGTAATCATAATCTTCAAATTGTCAGTTTAATAAGCATAAACGCCGCTATGGTACTTTAAAGTAGAGCATTAAATTGACCATTAATTTTCATAATTTTGAGATACATGTGAATGCCAAAAAATTTAATGAATACATTAATCAATTTGTTTCTTATTTTGGTATCAACTAAAACAGATCAATCAGTGCATAAATCATCAAAGATAGACATCAAAAACATCAAAGATAAAAAAATATCAGTGGTATTTAAATAGCCAATCAAATACATTTCTTTAATTTTTTTTTTGTTTCTTTTTATGTTTAATCGTGCATCATACAAAACTAGTGAATGGAATTTGATGTTGTTTAGTTTTCGGTTAAACTTGAAATTGTTCATTGGTTCATTTTGATACAACACCTAGAACTAAAGTTATGTGCAGATGAAGTCACTGGCTAAGCTAGTACAGTATATAGTAAACTAAAACTAATGAGATGACAATACTGTTCTGCAGTATTATCAAAGTGATAAATTACGCTTATATAATTTTTAAATAAATAAATTACTAATCTTAAGGAAGTATGTCAGGACCATAGTAAGTGGAGAAACTACCACTTGCTATGTTAATCGAAGAATGTAGTCTCTGCCTACTTCTATGGGAAAAGGGAATGATCTTATGTAAGTATAAATTACCTGACAATTAGGGCCAGGACAAAATCGAAGTTGTGGGTGAGACTTTACATGATCCTTAAACATAAATTGCTGATAACGTTCCCGTAAACCTGGCTTTGGTACATGGGAAAGGACGAAATCCTCAGGTGCCCGCACTTCACAGTCTTGAGCCATGCACTGAATAGTGTTTGAGACACCTGTAAGAAATGTATTTCAATAATAGATAGCATTCACATGTAGATTATGTAGATCATCTAAATCTTTAGCTTTATTATACATATGTAAATACTAGCGACCCGCTCTTGCTTCACTAGGGTTTAAAATCTTTTTTTGTGAAATAGATAGGCTATTAAAAAACCAGCTGCATTTTAAAATCTAAGCATATATAGGGATAGAGGCAGAAAGTTAATTTGTTTTATATTTTATTTATTTGTTTTATGCAAAATTTCAGCTTCATAAATACCAAATAATTTATTTAACCTTTCAAGGACAGGAAATAAAAATTATTGATTAGTCATAACAGATTACAGCATGACAATTGTTAGGTAAACTTATAAGGTAAATTGCAAGGCTTGCTCCCTTAATGATAAATGGACAGAAGCAAGTAATAAAAGAGCTTACCCTGCATAATTTGTACTTCAAAATGCATAGCCCAACAGTCATTACAGAAATAATGCCCACAAGCCAAAGCACTGTAATTTTGCACCATTGGAGTGTTAGCACACACAGCACATGACGTACAGCTGGTGTTGGCTTGAGCTGAGGGCACACCAGGCTTTACATGACTGTACATGAGAACCTCATTAGCATTTTCCTTATATTTATTTATTATTTCTTGAGCATTCCATTCATAAGCATGTAACATTACCTAAAAAAATATTTATTAGTGTAATAGTAATTTCCATGAAATAGCTTTATGTTCTATGATATACATACTTTATAGAACCATACCTTAGCTAGTGAAGGCGTTATTTGAAGGCTATTGCTGAGCAATTCTATCGATTCATTTAACAATTTTTCTACTTCTTCTACTTTCAGGCATGAAAATAAAAAATACTCCGGGTCTGATTTACTGCGATCAACCGTCTCCATATCGCAATCATCTTGTTCTCCGTAGTAATCGTAATCATCACCGTCATTGTCCGAATATTCCATATCAGATTCCGCAGACATTTTGATAATTGGTTTGTAGGATTTCAAGACGCAATGTAATATGTCTGGTTATGCACTAAAATAAGAATTACAGAAGTATTATCTACGTAGGTACACATATACTAATTTGGTGAAATAATCAAAAATAATTCTAGTATAATCTTACTTGTTTTGTAAATAAAACGTTGGAGCAGGCAATATGCATAAAAATCAACCATAAAATCAACACAACATTCCAGAATAGAGCCTATTTTTTTTCTTATAAAATTTTCTACCATGTATATTGTCTGTCAAAAAATGTACTACATAATATTACCATAACTTTTTCAAACACATTTTATGATTCGATCTGACGTGTCTGCTTATCGCAGATTGTATGCAGATTGCTTAGGGTGCAAAAAAAAAAAATTGCTGTCGCAATGTCAACACCTCTACATAAAACATTTATATCATGGGTTTATACCTAAATGAAGCTACAGACTACCAGTATTTCAAAATAACCACTGCTAAGAAAAAATTCCGAAAGAAACTCCTAATAAAAAGTTTCGGTCTCTATAATATTAATATTAAAGAAAATTATTAAATATATATTAGAATACATGTAGAATGCACGTGGTTATGTTTTTCATCGGGACTACCGATTGACCTCGTATGATACTAAATAATACACAGTCACTGAAACATTTTAATTATTCTATGCATTTCACGAAATATATTTTTTTACTGGTAGCCCGAATTTAATGTCATGTCAAAAATCTGTCATTCGAACATTCAAAGGTCACCTTGATCTAGTAGGTACATACGACCGAATCAGATTCAAATTCAAGATTTTCATATTTGGTTTGGGTGCGTACTACATTATACTTTTGCTGTCTAGTGTACTCATTTTGTATTAGTTTCCTATGTTTACCAACTTTCTACTTTAATTATTGTATTGTTATTACATAATAATATAATTAACCGGTAGTTTTCGCCTTCCTTATTGCAGGGGTGTATTTAATCTCCAGGGATGGATGGCACAACGCAGAGATTTATTGAGAGAGGTGCCCATAAAGGGAAGGGGCTTGCGGTATTCACCAGCGGTGGAGACTCTCAAGGAATGAACGCTGCTGTTAGATCCGTGGTTAGAATGGGAATCTACCTGGGTTGTAAGGTATACTTCATTCGAGAAGGATATCAAGGCATGGTGGATGGTGGTGATAACATTGAAGAGGCCAATTGGTCATCTGTAAGCTCTATTATTCATAAGGGTGGTACTATCATTGGATCTGCCCGCTGTATGGATTTCATGTAAGTATTCTCTTTTATCATTATGTTTTGTGTTTTTACCATAAAATTGTCTAAATTTATTAAATAATTCCAAAACGTACTTGACTACTTTGGCTTATTTTAGTATTACCTAGTCTTGCACAATGTATTTTATCAGAATTAATTAATATGCAAAAAATAGTCCAAATTTACAAGTATCTTCGAGGTAGGTTTAGTACTCTTAAACATTTTTACAACTCAAATTACAAAAAATGTAGCAATTTATTGTCTTTTTGCTGTGGAATTGAATATTTTCAAACAAGATTATTTAGAATGTTATTATCAATAAATATATAAATTAGTTTATAGTTACAACATTTCTATTATATATATATACTAGAGGCAGCCCGCGACTTCGTCCCTATAAAACCCTATAAAATTCAATTACGAATCAATCCCGCGGGAACTCCGTGATAAAAAATAACCTATATGTTATTCTGGGACTTCAGCTACTTACATACCAAATTTCATCATAATCGGTTCAGTAGTTTTTGCGTGAAAGAGTAACAAACATCCATCCTGACATACTCGCAAACTTTCGCATTTATAATATTAGTAGGATAAATAAAAATTTAAAGTAAAATGGATCATTTTTTACAAG
>JADGIL010021598.1:0-10486 GCA_020352625.1 Cactoblastis cactorum | reverse complement strand
CAAACGTTTCAATTAACCCCAAATAGACAATTGATCGGGAAAATAATAGTAACTTTCAGCAAATTAATTTTGTTCTAGCAACACCAGCTGGCATTTATTTTATGTAAGCAACACTCGGAAAGTAAGGAAAATGGCCGCCGTTCCTATGTTCCCGCTAAAAAGATAGTATGGTATTAAATTAATAGCCGGATATTTTTCAATCCTTATCCTCCATGTGTTTTTTTGCTTGATTAATGGCAACATTAGTTTTAGTATCAGTTTCTGAGGCTATAACGTTATGGGAATTCTCTTCCATAAATTCTCTGTTGCATTTTGTCTTCACATATAAAAGGGTGTGATAATAAAGAAAATTGATGAAAGGTGTTTATTGCTATCAATCAATATGCTGAGAAAATGTGGTATTTTCATGGACTAATATTTATAGTTTTAACAAGGGTTGTAAACACGCTGCAAATAGTTTTTTTTCGACTATTTTTTTTTTAATTTTAGAAAGTATTCCAGTCTACATTTTATTGAATAAGGCTAGCTTTTTAACCAACTTCAAAAAGGAGGTAGTTCTCAATTCGGTCAGTATTTTTTAATTATTTATTCATTTTTATTATTCAAGGCCGGCAACGCTCCTGTGACCCCCCGGGTGTTGCGGGTGTCTATGGGCGGCGGTGATTACTTAACACCACGTGACCCGCTTGCTCGTTTGCCTCTCTCTGCCATAAAAAAAAAATAGCTGTGCCAGTATCATAGCTTTACTAATGTATGTTAAGTGAGCCAACTATATTTCTCCGTTCCGATTTCTGATTCTCTTGCCAACATTATAATGAATGCAAGGGCCACATAATCTCAATGATCCGTTAGTCTCTTTACAATAATTTCTTCATAATAATAAAATACTCGAGCATGCGACCACCTCTAGAGAATAATGAATAGTTATCACAGAAATATAGCTTTGAATTTGTTTTGAAGTTTCACCGTGAATCAAAAAATCAAATTCCTTGTGGGGTAGACAGAGCCAAGAGACACTAGTCTCGAAGACGAAATGAGTTATTAAATAAAGTAATAACAAAATGACGGTTCAAAACGCTAGATCCTAGTCTATTTCAATAAAAATATTGTACAGGTTTCTTTAATTTAAAATAAATAACAATAATAGTTTTTCTACTGGCCACAAAGAGAGCGATAAAAAAATATATTTAAAAAAGTAATAAAAGAATTCAATTGTTTTCTCATTTTTACTGTTGTCAATTTTCCCGCTATTTCGATATACGTAAAATATATATTTTTTTAAAATAAAATACAGTTAAAATACAGTACCACTACACATAGTTTTGTATTACATCATTCACGAACATTGATGAACAATTTATTAGTACTAAACTCATCAACAACACTTCTCAGTAACAATTATACTAATTAAAATCAATAATAAAACTAATTATAATCTACCCCTTTACAATAATATTTGAATATTCCTTATTAACAATTACTTTTCATTCAATATCGACACTGGTAGAAAAGGCGTTTGTAATAATTTACATCCAAGAAACTGAGACTTCTATTTATAAGCGCTGTTCACTTAACTTTGTTAAGTAAATTCATATTTCAACAAATTTGTTCAAGAGCATTAGCTATTGTGCTGTTAACTTTTCGTAAAACAAACTGCACGATTCTATCGTAACTTTTATAACACTAGTGCGTTTAAAGAACAAGTTTGAAAACAATAGCTGGGAATCTTGGGAATAACATTTACCAATTAACGAGGTTACAAAAGTGCATCTGTAAAAGGAATTGAATTGATTTTCAATAAATTATGATAAAGGCAAGATAAATTGTACAAGAACTTAATTATTAGTATACACCAATTATGAACGAAATTAATTCTAATTTTTTTTCTGTATAATATTTTAAACGCAAAGATTAAATCAATGCTTAATTGTCTATACCTAATCCTACTAATATTATAGAGGTAAATGCGAAAGTTTGTGAGTATGTCAGTATGGATGTTTGTTACTCTTTCACGCAAAAACTACTGAACCGATTACGATGAAATTTGATATGTAGATAACTGAAGACCCAAAATAACGAATAGGCTACTTTTTATCCCGGAGTTCCGGCGGGATTGATTCCTAATTGAATTTTATAGGTTATCATAGGATTTTCACGTGGACGAAGTCGCGGTTGGCCTCAAGTATACATATAAATTTTTTGGTCATTGAGATATCCTACTGATGGACAAATAACCTTATTACCCATTTTTCAAAAATTTATTTTTATTCTTACGCTTATAAAGGCTTACACAGTAATGAAGTTTAGTTATCCATCCATCTTTTTTCATTTTTCTTTAATCTACCTCTTTTTTTTATGTCAGAGTGAAGCAAACGAGCAGGTGGCTCACGAGATGTTAAGTGATCACCGCCGCCCATAGACAACTGCAACACCCGCGGGGCTACAGAAGCGCTGCCGGCCTGTAAAGAACCTCCGCCTGGGCCCCCGGCTCCCCCACTCACCGGATGGAGCATGACGGCTGATAACCGCCACTCAGGCGTCGGTCTTCTGTGGGTGTGTCCTCTACGTATAGGCTCAATGGGAAATAAAATTATATACTCATAGTCAAGAGAAGTGTGTCTAAAAACATACCTTAAACTTTTATAAACCTGCCTTTTATTCGGCTGTAACACCATTTGTACATATATGAATAAAAATAACAGAAAACTACGTACGTATTCCATAACTATTGACTGCTTCATGAATTATTGAAATGTCTGAATTTCTCCTCTGTCTCAAGTAAGTACCCCGCTACCCCTTTCCCCAGTCTCCTGGGGGTGATAAAGAATACCAAGTGTGTTTTGAAATAGTTTTCATATAAGAATTTTTATGAACAACAAAACAAGTATTTGTTGAGAAGAAAAAAATATAGTTACTTACATAAAGTACCTTGTCCATTTGACTGATTTTTTTTTACTGCATGTTAGCAACACTAAAAATTATGACGTTTAAAGTTTCAGTTACCCTAATAAAAATATTTGGATGCTATTATAATTTTAATTGATTGATCTTTCAAATGTTGATCTTTCGACATGGCAAATCTGTAATAATTTTTGCCAAGATCTGTGTAATTATACTTTATAGTCACTTAAATCTTTCTTAAGAATTTATTGTAGTAAAAAAACGAAACCATCAGTTTTTGAAATAAATCTTTTTTCTAAAAGCAGACGACTTTTGAGGACTTTATATACTTAATATGTATAGAAGTACAATATACAAATCAAACAAATAATGTACCTGCATTGTTTGTACGTGACGTAATTTTCAATGAGTCGAGCTTTTACAATGCGAATTAAGCACAATAAATGCGTGGGCCCTCTGGGAACTTAAGCCGTCATTAGTGATAATAAGCACACCTTTTGATAGATTACATATTGCACAAATATAGCCGTTTTACCCAAATAAGCAATGATAGGTTTTTTTTACATAATTCCCAAGGGTTTATTTCAAATGCTATAATGAATTATATTAAGTAAAAAGGCTTATTATATTAAGTAATTATAAAACTAGATCTAAGAAAAAAAGAAAACATATTGGTTTTTATAAAGTTGAGCAAGTAAGGATGATTAAATATTTTGTTCAAAAATAAATATAAGAAAAGTGCGTATAAATCCCTTAAAGGCCGGCAACGCTCCTGTGACCCCCGTGTGTTGCAGGTGTCTATGGGCTAGAGCTATATGAGCCGTGGGGCCATAGAAGTATTCAAACAAAATCAAGTTATGTCTGCTCAGTTTGATGACGCAGCACTTTTATGGATTTTTTTTTCTTATAGTGCACCCAGGAACAGTTTTTAACGAGGGAACAACAGTAAGCATCACTCAGCCAAAAAAAGGGAAAATATTATTAAGTCTAATTTTTAACGCATAAACCTATAATGTGCCATCTGCTTCTCTTCCCGCGTAAATAGTAAAAAGTCAATCAAGGAAATGAGTCATAGACGACGGCAACTAGCAATCTGTCACAATTTCTGAATCCCCATTCCATCAATAAGCTCACCATTTTGCTATGCGTGGCCTTCGAGTCTCGCGACTCTTAGCTCTGTCTACCCCGTAAGGTGATACTGTATCTGTATCTATTTTAACTGCTCGCTTCTATTTCCCCACAGGATTAAATACCCGTATATAAATCTCAATCAGAGTTCGGTACTTGTAATTAACGAACTTTATCGATTAATACCGTTGTGTAATGAAGTCACGCGTTTTACACGTAAAACATTTTTGATGACCATCGCCTGGGAGTTCAACACAAAACTTTGAAATACAGAAAGGTATACAAGTACAAAAAATAAATTTCATGATTATATATAGAAGATACTTGTATATGGAAGTCCTTTGAGACATCTTCATGCCATTCTGAGAGAATTAATGCGATACAAGAAAACAGAAATTAAAACTTGTTCGAGTGGATACGAACGTGATATTACATTATTATAAAATGTAAATATCTTTATTGAAACTTTCTCCGTCAGTTCCATTCTAAATATCATATCTGAAACAAACAAGTCTATTGTAATATTTAAGTTTTACAACATCTATTTAGACTTCCCAAAGACTCCCCTAGGAGATTAGAACTTAACGAACTTATTGATGTTAAGTTATGTATCTAAATAAATACAGACACATTGTAAATTAAGACTGTTTCCGTCCATCAGAATTTTTGCAACTTTAATAATAGATCAGTCAATTTTGTTTGCCAATGTCACTTTGTATTTTGAATAAAGCAAAAAAATAAATAAATCAAATAGACTAATTTAATAACGGTGTTATTAATAGCAAACGTTTGATGACTATTTCACATATTTAAATCATTTTTTCTAGACCACAATTTTAATATTGTTTCATAAAATTAAGACATATCTTAAGCTTATTTATTATTTTATAATGTTGACTGTTTTGAAAATTTAAAAACACAAAATAATTATGTTACTGATTATACTTCTAGTCTCACTTTAATGTATCTATACGTAATGGCCAGAGAGAATACGTGTGCACTACCCAGATTATTTGTTACAATGGATTCTCGTAAAAGTGCCAACAGAGACTATTAAAACTAAAAATAAGCTAGGGACCCTTATTTCAAGATCTATTATATATTGGGTTACACCAACAGGTAAGAATATTTAACCTCTGTTAGAAATTATAAAATTTAAATGAAATTTTATCTTGTTCAGGTACTCAACAAAAGTGTGCAAATTCTTAAATTTTTTTAAGACAACATAAAAAATTAATTAATAGCATGTAAAATTAAACTACTACCGTGCGAGATAATGTTCATTAAAAATTGAGAAAGTATAAGTTTTCTTATCTATGCTATTATGTCACAATAAAAAACTGCGAATATAAAATAGTACTTTAACACAACACTCAAAATTTAAAAATGGAATGTCGCTTTCTGAGCTCGTTATTATGCGCGACGTACTTGCATACAAATGTTTAAAAAAGAACCAGTATGGTTAACTTGTATGGTTGCTTTGTGGCCATCTCGTAAAAAACTTTTACTCGTAAAAAATACGTGCAGTTCACTTTTTAGGAACTCTTCAATTTTGTATTGAAAACTATTTAAGTATAAGAAAATATCCTTCATTTAGGAGGTAGGATGTCTCAAATGTTTGTTTGGAATTGCTATTTATTTGAAAAAAAAATTCTTTTTGAGTTGAGAAATTATTTATAAAAAGATTTTTTTAATGAGAGAGGTAGGCAAACGAGCAGGCGGGTCATGTAATGTTAAGTGATCATCTGCAACACCCGTCACAGAAGAGTTGCCGGCCTTTAAGGGATTTATACGCTCTTTTCTTGAAAGTTCCGACGTCGTATTAAAAACATTTTAATGCAAATCACAAATAACATTGTTACTAACTTACTAACAATTTGGAAAACCACGAAAACCGTTAAAATTTGTCAATTTTGAATATAAGCTAACAACGAAAATGCTTAATATGTTACGTAGATTGTGACGTCCCTTCCATCAGTAATTACATATATTCTAAGCTAAGTCTCTATAGTACAAAGCACGTTTAACGTATAGAGAAGGCCATAATTGCTCTGCTTAGCTACTTGAGAGCCATTTCATACAATCTTGCCAGCTATTTAAAATGTATTCCAACTTTGTCCTATTTTAAGTTGATAAAGTATTGCCATTTTCAAATACGCAACGGCAACGGCGTTTAAAAATAATATATTTTTTTAAAATATTGTGTTAAATTAATGATAAGCATAAGATTTAAAAAGAAAAATACTAGTTATAAGTTAATTTAGCCTTTACGATGCGGCAAGAGAGTTAATTTTTCTTCGAATTTGAGCTCGTTGGTGTGTTAGCGACATTAATTTACGTAAGAGGAAAATTGTTGACAATTCTACTACTAAAAAAAGTTTTAAGCCTAAAGATCTAAGATATTATTCCGGGTAAAAATAGAATAAAGTAGCCTATTTTAGTGTTTAAAATACGTCCATAGAATAAGGATTGGGAACAATCAACTCAAATGAAATGAAATTGCTTTAAAAGCTGTCACAAAAATAAATATCATGTTTATAAGTAATCCACCATTTTTATACGATAGTAACGAAAGATTAATTTCTATGTTGATTTTAATATACGAGTATAATGATAAACTGAAAATTACAAGCCTATACAAATTAAAATTTTTAAAAAAACCTATTTTAACAAAACTCACGTCAATCTTACCCCTCTTTTTGTGTCGGAGGGGAGCTAAGAATACTCTCCTTTATATTATAAAAAGAATTAACCAAATTGATTCATCTTTCATTGAGACATAATAACACACACACACACACATAAAATTCATAACACCCCTCGTTTTGCGTAGGGGGTTAAAAATAAAAATTCAACAATGTGAACGTAAGTATAGCATAACACTACCACCGTCAGTGATAGTATTTTAGTACATTTTAGGGTTCCGTACAAAGGATAAAACCGAGACCACATTACCAATACAAGGTTTCACTGTCCGTTTATCTGTCCGTCAGTTACCAGGCCGTATCTCATTAACTGTTATAGTTAGGACAGTGAAATTGATGTCTAAATTAACAAATGGAAATATAACTGTAGGTAAAGCTTTCGTCTTATACAAAAAAAAAACCCATCGCTTAAAGTGTTACAAAAAAAAAATCTTGAATAATTAAGACTTGAATATTTGAGAGGTTTTCCTAGAATCCAAAAATAGTTGGGCGAGTAATCGTTGTTTCCAGCAATTAATAAAATAGGCTATTTACGTTCCTGGAATACCACTGAGTTTTTCTTGAAACTGCTTTAATTTAAATGATTTGGTAGGCAACGGAGGCCGTCGATGTTCCTTTAAAAATGGGAGTAATTTTGTTTAGAAAAATATATTTTGATCTAATATCTGGGAGCAATTCGTACACCAACCAACTAAGATTTCCTGTAAAACTATAAGCTTCGTGTTTATATATAACTAGCGACACGCTCCGTCTTCGCATAGGTTTAAAACCCTTCCTTGTAAAGCACCCTATCTATTTAAAAAACCGCATCAAAATCTGTTGCGTAGTTTAAAATATCTAACCATACATAGCAGCAGGAATTTACCTTGTTTTATATATAACTAAATATACCAAATTACACAGCTTAAGTTAGCCCCAAAGTAAGTTCGAGAGTTGTGTTACATATACTTTCTCAATGATACTATATTTATTTAATAAATTACCATATAGATAGATAAACATTGAAGACCCAAACCTAACACGCCAAGATCATTTTCCATCATGACCTGGCCGGGGTTCGAACCCGCAACATTTTAAGTAGCGAGTCATTAACTAGTACATCACGGAGGTTGTTATAATTTAATAAAATAAAGAAATATATAAAATCTCACAGATTAAGTTAAACCACAAGTTCTTTAAGTTAAGTGGAGACTTATGTTATTTGACACTAACTCAACGATACTATATCTATGTTATAAAAACAGGATCAGGATCAGGAAAATTATCAAGAAAAGATCATTTTCCATCATGACCTGACCGGGAATCAAACTCAAAACCTCCTGAGTAGCGAATAATTACGCCACGGAGGTATCGCCATATTATGTTTAGAATAAAAAAATATTGTTTATGGTCTATAACACGTTTTCAATTCTCTGTAATACAATAATTTACATATATTCTTATCTGATTACACCAACATCTAAAAAATTAATGATTAAACTTTTCATTTCAATTCCTTATAAGTAACTATTAATTGAAAAAAAAAAACTCAAATCAATAAAACGAATTGCCCAAGAGTAAATCAATCGGTGGTATCAATACCACATAAATTAAAACAGTACTTAATGAACCGTATATCCGTTTCCGTGACCCTTTTATGGATTTATTTTATGATTGAATTCATATTGAGTAGATTTAAATAATTAGACACGCGTGTTTGGATTTATGCTTATATCACGTCTTTATTTCTTATGAGGTAGACAGAGCCAAATAGGTTATAAAAGTTGTGAGATTACATTACTAGTCAAAATCATAAAAGTCACGTTATAGATAATCATGCGTAATTATGACTAACGTGGTCTTTATATTTTAAAATCGGTTACACTCACCTTATTGCCACATACACCACATGGAAGCTCCCGGCAATAAATGAAATGTCCTACACGCACAGCTATGGATTCGCGCTATTTGGAAAAATAGAGCTATATTTCGAAAACGCATGCGTAAATTGTACGCAGACTATCTTTCTAGGGTTAAATGGCCTAAAAATAGGTTATAAAATTATCGCGATCGCCTACCAAATAAACTATTTATTTATTTTAAAGAAACAGCAACTCATTGACCTAAAGAAAAAGAAGGACGTAGCGCGCCTAAGACAAGAGTTAGGCACCTTTTTGATATGTTCGTGTGTGCGTTAAAAGTGACCCGATGCAAATATTTTAACTAAAATTATTTGAAAAAGGCAGTCATGATTGAAAATAAGTTGACATATAGCCAATCGACTTGACCTCAATAATAATTACTTATATTTTTGCATAATTTTAAAAATACGTATATATATGGTAAATAAAACAAAAAGTTTAATGTCTGTTCATAAATCTATTATTTTACATAAATCTTTAACTGTTGGAAAGGTTCATTATATTTGGGTGAGATAGTTTTAGTATGTACCAAAAAGTAAATTTATTAAGTTACGTTTATTTATTTTAACCAAAGCCCCGAACTAACCTTCTTCCTGTTGCCTTCAAAATTTCGAGTTTTGATCATTTTATGACTGTTAATGTTACATAACATCCTAATGAACTTCATCAATATGACATGTTTATATCTTGTTATGATAAGTTCAAACAAAAACCCCAACATTTCGGGTATCAGGGTTAGTTATTTGGCAACACACAGACTTCATTTGAAAGATTCCAAAACAAAATAAGTATAAAATCTTGTACTGGAATAATAATACAAAAACACCAATATATTGCATGTGAAATATTATCCCATGGATTTTTAATTTTTGTCAAGTTATTTTTGCAATATAAACACAGACATTAAAATATATTTCCACTATAAATTCTAACGTTGTCACTCAGCTGTCTAAGGCGAAATGGCGGATTTGGCAAATTTGGAGTAAAAATGTTTGTGAAAGGTGTAACGATACAGATTGGCGGACTTTAGACCCGATTCCACCATTATTTTCTAAATCACGCGTTAATTAATGGACCGTTAAAATAAACAGAGATTTTAACATCGCTGTTAACTCTACAGTTTCCAAGACAGAAATATAACAGACCGTTACAAAATCGACCATTAAACTAACCGACTCATTCATAATAAAAGCCGTCGAAAACGAATGTTATAGTTACCAATGTAAATGGTATGTACATTGTACGTTTGTACATTGGCACAAGTGTCATGTTTGGTAACTGAACTAAATTAAAATACTGTTTATATTATTAAATTTAATAGACATGTGGTGACTTTTACGTTAGCTGGTTTATAAATCAAACAAATCACATTATTTTACATTTATATCATTCAAAGTAACGCGAGCTGACAAAATTTAAAATAATACGGATTTAATCACGTCAATTTTGAAATTCGTCAAACGTCGCGACGCGGCTATTCCTTGTGCACTGTGTGATTGCACAAGGAACAGCCGCGTCGCGACGTTCCTAGTACTCGCCCTGAAGATGGCCTTCTAAATAGGTCGAAACGGTCGTCGGCGATACCGACTAAAATTGACGTAAATCCGTATTATTTTACATTTGTTTGAGTTGAGATTGTGTTACTTTTGTATTTAAAAAATATCTCATAGTGTCGAAGAAACCCCGCAGTTCAAATTTCACTTTGAATGAGAAGGAAATACTACTTCTTAAGTTTACGCGAATATTAGACATTGAAATGAAACAAATTTAACGGATTTTATCGCGGTTTACTAACTACACACAAAGGAATTTTATACTGTTTTAGATGGATCCATCTTCACGGAAGACTGA
>JADGIL010021590.1:0-13833 GCA_020352625.1 Cactoblastis cactorum | reverse complement strand
GCTGGATTGTCTTCCTCGCAGCAGAACCTCGCCGACTCCAGCTCCATCGCCGCCAGGCAGAACCAGGTCAGTCAGAGATAAATTATCATTTACACGGATACAGTAGCAGGTATTTATTTCTTACGGGGTATACAGAGCCAAGTGTTGTCACACTCGAAGGCAAAGATTAAAATGACTGCTGTTTCTGTAGTTTGACTGAGGAAAAATAATGTTAATGTCGCCATTTTCTTTTCGCCCTTTAAATTAATTTAAATTAAATTTATTTAAAAATTATTATAAATAGGAGTTTTACTTAATTTTTTTTCTTCATTTTATTTAAATGTGATTCTGATGAACAAATAGTTCAGGGGGATCCCCAGCGGGATTAGACTAGGGGATCCTGTTGGACGACATGTAAAAATAGGACTAAAATACATTTTTTTTTTTTTGATGATTGTATGTTAATTTGTTCTTTCAGATCGAGGCCATGTACGACAACCTGTTGAGCCTGGCCCGCGAGCGCCAGAACAAGCTCAATGAGACGGTCAAGGCGTACGTGCTGGTGCGGGAGGCGGCCGAACTCGCCACCTGGATCAAAGACAAGGTAACTACTATTTGTTCGGCCCTACTGGACATAAAAGTATTTTTTAGTCGTGTGGCGTTCGTAAAAGAAGTGAATGGATGGTCATTTATAAATCTTAATTAGGTTTTCTCAGCCAGTTGGCTGCAGCTTGGGTGAGATTGTAATGTCTTCTATAGTTCCCGTTCCCGAATTTAAATGTTTTATCCTAATAATTCATTACTTTGAGGCTAACTCAATTTGTATGATTTAATACCCGTACCCAATTCGTTGGGCATTAAAATATAGCCTATAGCACCCCTGAATAGTGTGGCTTTCTGATTGTAAAAGATCGGTTCAGTATTTTTGAAGATAAGTCCTTACAAACCAACAAACAAATAATCAAAGTAACAAACTTTACTTCTTTATAATATTAGTGATTAACTGACTTTTGCCCGCGGTTTCGCCTGCGTAGATTAATTTTCATATCAAAGTTTTTCACCTGTTTCACCCACTTCGGGGTGGAATTACCAAAAAATCCTCTCTTAGTGCTCCCCTACACTCTCCAAGGAATATACATCCCATAATTCAGCTTCTTGCGTTGATTAGTTTCGGCTTTTGCGATGAAGTTCGCCGATCTGACATTACGCGTTTTTTTAATGAAGGAGGGAGGCTAACAAGCATGCGCGTCACGTGATGTTAAGTGATCACCGCCGCCCATAGACACCTGCAAAAGCGGGGGGGTCACAGAAACGTTGCTTGCCTTTAAGGGATTTATACGCTCTTTTCTTGAAGCTTCTGTCATTTTGCGTATCTGTCATTTTGCGTATCTGACTTAGGGCGTATAAATCTTCCGGCTGTGCGATGTCTGTCACTCAGTAACGGACGAGTTTTATACATATAGATTACGTATTTATAAGCATGGCTAAAAATGCTATTCAGAGAGTCATTTAAAATTCAACTCTAATAACAGGAAATGCACGCGCAAGTCCAAGATGTCGGCGAAGACCTGGAGCAGGTGGAGGTGATGCAGAAGAAGTTCGACGACTTCCAAAACGATCTGAGAGCGAACGAGGTCCGCCTGGCGGAGATGAACGAGATCGCCGTCCAGCTGATGACCGTCGGTCAGACGGAGGCGGCACTGAAGATCAAGACTCAGATGCAGGTGGGTTGATGGAACCTATGCAAAAAATATACTATATATGAAATATACATAATTTGACAAAAAAATCTTTATATTTAAAGGAAAAGACACTCACTCATCACAAAATCTCAGAAACTATAAGACCATGTACTTTCTTTCTTATTGTATACTAGCTTTTGCCTGCGACTTCGCTTGAATATGAAAAAAGTAAAGAAAATAAAGGTAACCTAAAGATGTCACTAGTAGCCTATCTCCACATTAAAAATCACACTAATCCGTTCATGCATTTTGACGTAAAAGACAAGCAAACAAACACACTTTTTTATTTGTATGTGTATTTTAGAAAAACATTACCGCCATACTGGATGAAATTAATGTTTTAAAAAAATCAGAACTTATAAACTCCATTATTTTGCTTAAAAGTACACAAAAAACTAAATATGGCTTTATAAATTATACAGAGTTGGCCATCAACTGGCAGGTAACAGTAACTCACTAGTAAACATATATTAAAGGTGAACTAATCAACTATTCATAGCTGAATGTTGGACCTGAAATCGAGTCTTGTCCTTGTATGTCGTTAGTTTCAATCAGATTCAAGGATTCCAATATTTTCATGCAATACCCGATCGGTGTACATCGAAGCCGGTGAAATTTATCATTTACTTTTTTTTTTAAATTTATTTATCGCCCTATACCTTTTGCCAAGATGTATTTAATCGTTCTTGTATTTCTCTCGATATAGTCTGTATTTCGATGTGTTATAATGTTTTGTTTTGCACTATGGAACATTGACGCGAATTTCTACTAATTTTAAACAGCCGTTTCCGGCTGTATAATTAAAATGGAAGGAAAAGGTATCTTTTAAAATGCCCATTTCCCTTGCTCTCTCTCCTAGATTCAAAATTAATCTTTATTTAGAAACTAGACTTTATTTTATTTATATTTAAATCAAGCAATAGAGTACCAGCATTTCGGAACGACCACTGCTGAGAAGAAATGCCGAAAGAAAATCAAGCAGTTTTTGACCCTATTAAGCAAGAAGGGATTGATTTTTTATTTATTATACTTATTTCTATAAAATTTCTGTAAACGGATTAAAGGTAAAAATTGAAACAATGAAAACAAATTATGATCGAGTGATGAAAATTCAATCAAAGCTAGCGATAAATGATGAAATTTTCGTCAATATTCCCTAGTGTAATCGAAGCCTAAAAGTGTGTTTTATAATGCACGAAAACGCATGTGACGTTGTCTTTATTAAAGTAACATTCTAATTTTACTAACGATTTTCTTTCTGAACCCAGGAGCTGAACTCCAAATGGACTTCGCTCCAGCAACTGACGGCGGAGCGCGCGGCCCAGCTTGGTAGCGCCCACGAGGTCCAGCGATTCCACCGTGATGTCGACGAGACCAAGGACTGGATTGCTGAGAAGGAGGCTGCCTTGGCCACTGATGACCTCGGCAAAGACCTGCGTTCTGTGCAGACCCTACAGCGTGAGTATCCGCTTTACGTATAAGCGGCTGGAAGGCATGAGAAGGCGCGGAGTTTCTTCCTTGGAATATGATTGTGAGGCGGCTGAATCTCAGGGATTATTTTAACTCTTAAGTCTTATTGCTGGACATAGACTTCTTTCCGCCTTCATCTGATCTCTTTTCAAGTGTCAGTCAAGTGACAATAAGTCCTATTCAAAAGGTATAGAGTTTAATTGTGTTCATACAAAAAACATAGACTAAGTAAAAAATAAGCAGGTATGATGGGTTATTGTCAATAATGATTACATACATATAATCCCGTCAGGGGTACATAGAGATATTCTTCCACTTACTATAGTCCTGACATACTTCATTCGCTTTCAACACATTCATCATTTGATGCGCGCTCTTCGGTTAAGGTTATTTCTGACCTGACCTTTTCTAAGAACGTCCTTTTTTGGTCAATATTAGCTTTCCCTCTTTTCCCATCCACGACTATATTACAGATTATTTTATCCCCCACACGTTTTTATCCCCTACGAAGTAGACAGAGCCAAGAGTCGCGAGACTCGAAGGCCACGCTTAGCAAAATGGTGGGCTTATTGGTGGATTGGAAATTCAGAAAGTGACAGGTTACTAGCCTCTCGCCTATGTGAATTCCTGTTTCAAGCTTTTTCCCCTAATTGACTTTTACAGTCAGCGCGGGAAGCAGCTGGCATGAAAGTAATAATAACTATATTACACTACTAATGTAAATATCATCGTCCAGGCAAACACGAAGGGCTGGAACGCGACCTGGCGGCCCTGGGAGACAAGATCCGGCAGCTGGACGAGACGGCCAACCGGTTGATGTCCAGCCACGGGGACTCCGCCGACGCCACCTACAGCAAGCAGCGGGAGATCAACGCCGCCTGGCAGCAGCTGCAGGCGCGCGCCACCGCCCGCAAGGAGAAGCTGCTCGACTCCTACGACCTGCAGAGGTCTGTGCAACCATAGAATTTTCGATAATACAATTTAACGTAGTACAGCATGAATGGGCCGGCTCGTCCGGAGAAGTACCACACTCCCACAGAAGACCGACGTCTGAATGGTGGCTTTTAGCTGCCATGCTCCGTCCGGTGAGTGGGAGAGCTGGAGGCGCAACTTCCAAATGGAGGGTGGAGTTTTTTATAGGCCGGCAACGCTTCTTTAACCCCACGGGTGTTGTCTATGGGCGGCGGTGATCACTTAACATCTCGTGACCCGCCTGCTCGTTGGCCTCCCTCTGACATTAAAAAAAAACAAAATAAAGAACAATCCATGCTGCCGTTAAATTAAGTTGGCATCGTTTGGTTACATCGGCAAGGCCCACTTAAAAATCAAACCAGCTTGAATTTTGCCTGGCAACGCTTCTGTGACCCCCCGGGTGTTACAGGTGTCTATGGGCTGCGGGCAGCCTAAGTAAATACTTAATTTTGTATTTTAGATAGGACCCACAGCAGGTCAATATTTTCTTTTACATTGTAGATTTCTTCATAGTAAATAAGATTATTGTGAAATAAACAGTATGTATTGAAGTCTTAAAATAATTAAACATTAACGTAAAGCAAACAGTGAGTTTGAATTATCATATACTAGCGACCCGTCCCGGCTTTGGACGGTTTAAAAACGTTCCTTGAAAATCACCCTATCTATTAAAAAAAACGCATCAAAATATGTTGAGTAGTTTTAAAGATCTAAGCACACTTAGGGACAGACAACGTAAAGCTACTTTGTCTTTGTGAATTTTCTTCTACGTATCTTAATACCATTGGTCTACCATTAAGGTATAAAAGTGAGCTTTAACATGGAATGAAACTAACCGAACCTGTTCTCTGCAGATTCCTATCGGATTACCGCGACCTGATGGCGTGGATCAACTCCATGATGTCGCTGGTGAGCTCGGACGAGCTCGCCAATGACGTCACCGGCGCCGAAGCACTCCTGGAGAGGCACCAGGTGAGACATCTATTGTTTTATAATATTCATCTATTAATTAATTACGAATCTGTCTAGCGCTGTCAAAATCGCGCCATCTTGCTGGAGACATAGTGTCAGATGTTATCCCCCCCGCGTATCTCGAAAGGTTGAACTATTATTTTTAATTTTTACTTCTTTTATAGAAGTAAAATAATAAATATTATTACAAAGCCCGCACGATGTTTGAAGATAATCATGTTTGGAATTTATTTACATATATAAAAATATAACTGTAACGTGACTGACAGACAGACATATCTAGAGGTAGAGGTACTAATGATATCTGCATTATTAAATTAGGCAAACGTTATTTGTTTGGCTTTTGTGAATGTTGGAAAATCCGCCCCTAAATAGATTAAATAAATTAGATGAATGTTAAAAATGAAATGTCATCGTGGTTATGAGGACAGAACGTTCTCATTCATATTTTTTATTATGATAGCAAACTGTAAATATTGTTGCTAACCACATTTAATCGTGAAGATAAAAATGTGTTCAGCTTTTTAAACATTTGTGAAACATTAGAAATTATAGATAATAATCTTTGTATATAGTGTTGTTTGAGTTTTTTTGCTTAACTATAGGCTAATAAATGCGTACTTTAAATTTGATTTTATTATGACAAAAGGCTATTGTGAAACATAGAATAAAATTTAAAAAATTGAGCCTAGCTGTCGTAAAATTTAAAAAAATGGAGTGCCCAAAGTAACCCGAGTGCCTGTTCTAGAACCAGCGCTTGGAGATAGACGCGCGGTACGGCATAATGCCGCAGGTTAGAGTCGCATGGCGCTAACGTTAACACACTGTGTTTGCTGCACACTGTACACGTGTGCGAGCTCTGTGGCGGGGCGTCCTCTGATGTAGTCTTGACTCGCCGATGAGTATAGCACATCGTTTGGAAGGAGATGATTGTGTTCAATCTGGACTGCATCAAAGCTGTGTAGTTTAACCAATAGTATACTGTCATTCATCGGTCTTCAGAATATTTATTTTATTTATTTAGTTTTAAACAAAAAACAAATTGTATTGAGAAGTTGGAATACATACGAAAAGTGACGAAATTTTACATATACAGTATGGTATTGCGGGTTTATTTGCGGATGGATTCAGATATATATAGTGATAGGTTGCTACATTATTGCCAATGAGAAGTATTCCCTGCTTTTAAGCCTTTTCCCTTGATTGGCCTTTACAATCTGCGCATAAAAGAAGTGATCATAATGAAAGTAAAATTTTATATGTTATTATAAAACACTGCTCAAAACGTAATCGCCACTCACAGCTTGGTGCTAAGAAAGATGACGACTCTTTGACGCATTAAATTTAGTATCTCAATCTATATAGATAGATGTGCTATATTTATCTCTGGGTATAATCGGGATAACGCTCGGATAAGAGATTATCCCGCGTACAAAGATTTTCCCGCCATCAACCTTACGTGCGACGTTTACACAGTGGACGCTCTTATGTGTATTTGTACAGCAAAATGGCTTAAAATTATGATAGACATTGAATAGGGAGAATACAATGATGAATTAATAAAAAAAATGCTTTAGATGTTATTATTGGTCATTTTTAATTATCTTGTTTGAAAAATAGAGATCAAATATTGAAAACTTCGAAGAATTCATAAATGTTTATGAGTAATTATTTTGCTGTCCACTTACTTTTTGAAGAAACGGAGCCCTTAACAGTATTTCTGAATTCCTAAAAGAGAGGCAATCTCATATCTTGTGTTGGCTCTTTCTTACATATACTCTTTTAGACTAAAACTACTTAAGAATCTGTGGGTGTTAGTGTTGATTTACTTAACGCAATTGATTTTTGTGACACAAAGTTTCTATTAACAATTTTAATTAAAATAACTCTCCTACTGCCGCAGTCGATTAATAATACCAATGATCTTCTGGTTTCACGTGACATTTATATGAAACTTGACAAATAAGCAAATATCAAAACTGTTTTTGTTTTGTGTGTGATGTTCAATGTATAATTTATAGTATTTTTTATAATTTATGTCGTATTTCAGTGTGTGTGTTTTTTATTTTATTTATCTATGTTTTGTATTGTACGAATTTGTGTTCAAAGCTTTTTCCACTTTGTTCCTTTTTTAATTTATCCAAGTGTCTTCGTTTAGCAAGAAATATTAACTTTTTACAGCCAGTATTGTCAAGATACCAAACTTACCATAAAAAAACAAATCAATCAAAACAACCGTTAATAAATTGATTATTCCCTTATTTTTTGTTCTGCAAACTAATATGAATAACGTATTATTATTTAGGTCACATTCTTCTACTAACTCTGTTCTCTTCCTACCCATGATCCACTACACCTTCTGACCGGCAATTCTCAATACAGGAGCATCGCACTGAGATGGACGCACGCGCTGGAACCTTCCAGGCGTTGGAGCTGTTCGGGCAGCAGCTGCTGCAGGGCGGGCACTACGCCAGCGTCGACATCCAGGAGAAGCTGAACAACATGGGCGACGCCAGGCAGGAGCTGGAGAAGTGAGCTCACAACATATTATTTTACACAGGAACCACAGGATTGAATATTGTTGTAGTAATGTGCAATAAATATGACAACTTGAGGTTTCTTAATAATTGTAAATACAGATACAGTATCACGTCTTTATCCCTTACGGGGTGCACAGAACCAAGAGTCGCGAGACTCGAAAACCACGCTTAGCAAAATGATGGGCTTATTGGTGGAATGGAGATTCAGAAATAGTGAAAGGTTGCTAGCCCATCGATGTCGTTCCGAAATGCTGGTAGTCTATAGCTTGAATGAGATTTAAATATTTAATTATTGGTGACGTGAAATAGTGCCTGTGAAGGTCTAATTTCTGAATAAATATTTTGATTTTGACTATGAGAATTCCTGTTTTAAGATATTTCCTTTGATTGACTTTTATAATATGTGCAAGAAATATAATAATTATTTTTTCTATTATTGTGTAAATAAAAAGTTTATATACATACTTAAAATGTAACTATTCCCAGGGCATGGGTCGCCCGGCGCGTGAAGCTGGACCAGAACCTGGAGCTGCAGCTGTTCTACCGCGACTGCGAGCAGGCGGAGGGCTGGATGCAGGCGCGGGAAGCGTTCCTGTCGCCGCCCGAAGCCGCCGACCAGGCCGACGCGGCGCTGCCCGACAACGTGGAGCAGCTCATCAAGAAACACGAGGACTTCGACAAGGCCATCAACGCGCATGTGAGTTATTTATTTAGGTATAACGTTCTTTTTTTTGAGGTTACAATCAATTACATTTAACAATAACATTAAATAAATAATAAATTTCTAGATTATAACCCAAAATTTACGCACACAGAAGCTTCAAAAAGTTCTTAAAAATAAACTTTTGACCAACTTCTCTACAACTAAAAATTAGACTTGCCTGAAGCCCAACTTCTTAGGTTGGTAGGAAGGTTTATTATAGACCAGCTACGCTTCTGTAACCCCGCAGGTGTTGCAGTTGTCTATGGGCGGCGGTGATTACTTAACATCGCGTGACCCGCCTGCTCGTTTGCCTCCCTCTGACATAAAAAAAAAACTACTTAGCTCGCGCGGTGCTTATTTTTGTCAATATGTTGGGTCGGTTTTTATATTTACGAATTAGCCGACTCGTGCCTACGTCGTTGGCCATTAAAGGATTAGCATTCCTGAATAGTGTACCTTTCTGATTGTGTAAGAATTTTCATGATCGGTTCACACACAAACAAAGTTTGTTTGTGAACACGGCCCTTACAAACAAACAAAGTTACAAAAGTTGCCTCTTTTAAATATTAGTATTAATATTCCAATTTTTTTTCTCCAGTGTGTAATGGGCTGAAACTGGCCCAAATCAACTTTCCTCCTTTTACTAATTTCTTCAGTCTCATAGATGTTTATATTGATGAGTTGAAAATTATAATATTTAATTTCTCAACAACAGGAGGAAAAGATCGCTCAGCTACAAACCCTGGCCGACCAATTGATCGCATCCGACCACTACGCCGCCGACCCCATTGACGCCAAGCGCCGCCAGGTGCTAGACCGGTGGCGCCATCTCAAGGACGCTCTCATCGAAAAACGATCCAGGTATAAAGCAATGTGTTATAACAGCCTTTCCCAAAGCGGGCGATAACGCCCCCTTGTGGGCGCTGCTCAAGGGTAAGAGACTCAGAAATAAACGGGGGCGAAGTGAAAAAAAATGAATACGGGTGTTTAAAATAATTTCTTCTCAAAGTGGGCAGTACATAAATTAAGTTTGAGATCCCCTGTGTTATAATAAAATATAATAAAATAATTTAAACATAATACGGATTACTCACGTCAATTTTTGTCGGTATCGCCGACGACCGTTTCGACCTATTCAGAAGGCCATTTTCGGGGCGACTACTAGGAACGTACTAGGAAAAATTGACGTAAGTAATCCGTAATATTTTAATTATGTCAGCTCGCGTAACTTTCAATGATAGAAATAAGTTATTTTTAACCGACTTCAAAAAGGAGGTTGTTCTCAATTCGGATAGTTTTTTGGTATACATAATATGCATTTATGAAACTGATGAAACTCTAACCCTTGTACTTGACTAAGAAAATTTCAAAAATGTTTTACTTGTTTTTTTTTTACTTGCATAACAAACTCCGATACAATTCTTGAACAATGACTTTTTGTGACTTTTTTTTATAAAAATAAGAAAAAAAAACTACGTAACAGCGACGATATACCGATTTTAAATTCATATGATGAAATTCATATGTGGTAACTCGCCGCCATTGTTCTTTCGCAGTTGACATTCGGTTTGTGAAGTTTAATTTAATTTAAAAATAATAAAATATATATATGTTTTATTTAAAAACAGGTGTTTAAAATTATTAAATACTTAAAATATTGAAGCGAAACAGCAACGAAAAGTGGAAATAATGTAATAAGTGATGATTAAGTAAAAAAGAATAATACGATACTTGAACATAATAAATACCTGTATTCGTACGCGTATTTTGTCTATACTCATAATTATTTTACCAATGGACCGATTAAAATGAAATATTTCAATGTTAGATAGTAATGTTAGCGCTATTTTTTACCCCGTGGTTCCCCATAGGAACATGGGGCGTGGTCTGTACTAGCAGATACATCCATACCAAAATTATAAGCGTGTAAGTGTATTTGTCCGTCTTAACGTCAACGGATTGTGATTTTTCACGTGGAGGTGCATGTGGCATAGATACTTTCTCTTTCTATCTCCCCACTCGCCTAAAATTTGACGTGAGCAAAGTCGCGCGCAAAAGCTAATATGTATATAGATAAAATTAAATTTCATTAGACAAGGGTACTTAATTATAGCCAAAAAAAACTATAATTAAGGAAAATCCGATGGTGGTATATATAATATTTTTTGCCACTAGACTGGGCGACGAGCAAACCCTGCAGCAGTTCTCCCGCGACGCGGACGAGATGGAGAACTGGATCGCGGAGAAGCTGCAGCTGGCGACCGAAGAGAGCTACAAGGTTGTCTTCACTCTTATTTTCCGTTAACCTGTTTCGATTTCACCTCTTTAATATTGAATTATATAAGTTAAATTTGATTGAAATTCTAGGTAAATTTTTGGCGAAGTTTTTATCAAAAAAAGTATTTTTTTATTGTGTGCGGTTAAATAATACGCTTTTTTTACATCTTCGCTGACACCATCCTACATATATTTTACATGTGCAAGTTTGTGAGTATATACTATGTGTTTTTAAAACTAATGAACGGATTTGGATGAAACTTTACTGTAATCAGGATACATACATCAGAATAACATATAGGCTACGAACCAAATTCCACGCGAGCGAAGCCGCGGTCAAAAGCTAGTAATTCATAAAACTCTTGTACCCCCTTTTTCTGCTTATTGCCAGCCTTCCTAATTTTTCAAGTACTGTGACGATTTTTAAAAAATAGTTTAGCACTAAAGTTTCCCATTTCCAGGACCCGGCAAATATCCAATCCAAGCACCAGAAACACCAGGCTTTCGAAGCGGAGCTGGCGGCCAACGCCGAGCGCATCCAGTCCGTGCTGGCGATGGGCGGCAACCTGGTGCAGCGCGGCCAGTGCAGCGGCAGCGAGGACGCTGTGCAGGTCCGTACAACCAGCTGACACGAAATAAATGCAGCAATGGTCGGCAAATGCTGGCAGTCTGCAGCTTGATTAAGATATATATGTTTTTTCAATATTGACGTGACATGTCTTACCTGTAAAATGAAATGGCGACGACTGCGCATGTACTGTCGGAGGTAAACACCCTGCGCAAACGTCACGCGTTGTCAACTTCGATCAACAATAAAGAACTAGAAGAAGATTCACAGTTCCGAACAATTATTATTTTTTTATGGCAGAGTGAGGCAAACTAGCAGGCGGGTCACGTGATGTTAAGTAATCACCGCCGCCCATAGACACCCGCAACACCCGGGGGTCACAGGAGCGCTCCCGGCCTTTAACAGATTTGTAGGCTCTTTTCTTGAAGGTTCCGATGTCGTATCGGTCCGGAAATACCGCTGCAGGCAGTTCGTCAATCAATCAAACAAAATGTCGTTCTCACTTCAATCAGGGTGGCAATTACTATTATTATTTCGACAAAGAATTTCCATGTGTATTAGAAAAATAAACTTTAATGTGTGCAAGTTCAAACTATGTCAATCTAACGAGACTTGTTGAAGTCTGCTCATTTAATGTCATTTATAAGCGATGAGTAGAGATTTTCCGAGAACACTTTATGCGGGATTGTGAGTCTAGTTGTCTATCGTACGTCTTTTAATTTTCAGTTACATAATATTGGACCTCTTTTTAACTGATATGATTATTGAATGATACATATTGATTTTCCATTACAAAAATATTGTAACTCTTTTCAGAAGATGTTATTATTTATCAAGCAATAATTTCCCTCAGGCCCGTCTAGCGTCTATCGCCGACCAGTGGGAGTTCCTGACCCAGAAGACTACGGAGAAATCTCTGAAGCTGAAGGAAGCCAACAAGCAGCGTACCTACATCGCCGCCGTCAAGGACCTCGACTTCTGGCTTGGAGAGGTACGTACACGTTACGTACACACAAAAAAAAGAAAATATATTTTCTTTAAAGTGACATCTATAGTACGCTGAGATATTAAACAATTTGTAATGATTGCACATGATTTTCTAGAAGGTTCATAAATATAATACACCTGTTGACATATGTATTTGGCACATGATCACTTCTTTTTTTCGTATTGCCAAAAGACACATTTTTGTACATTAAAACATTGAATTAAGGTTTAAATTTGTCAGAAAATATTGATATTTATCAATGTTGTGTAGGTGGAGACCCTGCTGACATCGGAGGACTCCGGCAAGGATCTGGCGTCCGTACAGAACCTCATGAAGAAACACGACCTCGTCGAGGCTGACATCGCCGCTCACGAGGACAGGATCAACGGTGAGAATAAATCGAATAATTTTCTGAGACCCAGGCTTCTCTGATGTGGTAATTTTGGTACTATAGTTCGCATATGTGTTACAGCTTGTTGGCGTAGTGGTAGAATCATTTCATACCTGAATGAATATCAAACAAATGGAGATTATGGGATCTCTTTGCCTATAGTTACATAAAAGTTTTCACTTCAAAAATATGTGCAAAGGACGCCCTACACAGGGCACAGCAAATATAAGGGCACTTATAATTAACTTTTATTATTTTGCTAAAATTTTATACACAACTTTTTATAAAGCCTAGTAGGGGTCAAAAAAAGAATCTTTCTTCAGAAAGACCAAAGGCACTTTTTCACGTTACTAATTAGTAAATGTCTTTATCAAGTTACAAACGAACAACATTTCTGAACAACCACTGTTGAGAGGAAATGCCGAAAGAAACTCGCAGTTTTGGCCCCCATTGTGCCAGAAGGGCTTAATTATTTATTTAATACCAGCTTTCTCAAGCGGCGTTACTTACGTCTTTTTTAGAAGACAAAAAGTAGCCAACAACGATCTCCAAATAAAACTCAATTTCGACGTGAAAGACGGACAAACCGCACTTTGGCATTTATACTATTGGTATGGATCGTTGTATCTACAAAGAGAGTGAAGTGGCGATGTGTGTCCGTGGCAGACATGAACGCGCAGGCGGACGCGCTGGTGGCCAGCGGGCAGTTCGACGCGGCGGGCATCGGCGCGCGGCGCGCCGCCATCAACGAGCGCTTCGAGCGCGTGCGCAACCTGTGCACGCACCGACGGGCGCGCCTGCACGAGGCGAACACGCTGCACCAGTTCTTCCGCGACATCGCCGACGAGGAGTCCTGGATCAAGTCAGTAGCTTCCCCGTCCACAGCCTTCCTTGATGAACGGAGTATCTAACAGTAGAATTTCTCTAATTCTGTAATATAATTAGTAAACATTTGTATTTTAATCGAGCTACAGACTACCATAAAATGCTACTAAATACTACTAAAGTAAATTTAAAGCCGTTAATAGTTTTACCGTAGATCTGGTTTAAAATTTAAGACATCGCTTATAACACACTACTTGTAGTAGTGTGGAGCCTGCTGCATGAATGGGCCGGCTCGTCCGGGGAAGTACCACACTCCCACAGAAGACCGACGCCTGAATGGCGGCTGAGTGAGAGGCGCCTATTTGGGGAGGGCGGGATTTTTTCCCGGCCGGCCGGCTTCTGTAAC
>JADGIL010021587.1:0-11971 GCA_020352625.1 Cactoblastis cactorum | reverse complement strand
ATACCTAAATTCGTCTTAATATATCAGATATTTGGAACCAAACTATGATCGTTATGTTTTGGGCTTCTTTAGGTTTAAAGATTTTTCTTGACCCATAAAGAATACAATTCACTTACAATAGGACTTTAAACTAATAATAACAATTGTATTGAATATTACACGCATTTAATTATCATATCTGATAAACAAAACAAATACCTATCGTAAATTAATCATAATATAGCAAAGGTAAATAATTACTTACATTGGCACGCAAAATATTAGCGACCAGTAAAAATAGTTAATGAGAAGAATAACGCACACAAAACCCCTCAAGCGATTCGAACCCTAATAAGGGTCGAATATAAGAAAGCAACAAAAAATTAAGCATCGGCCCGATGAGCCATTATCTTTGCACGTTAAAAATAATATGGTCATAGAGTTGTAGAACATTCATGCGAGCTGCGTCCAGGAGCGCATTAGAATATTCCTTTGTGCTGTGCTCCCCTAGAGCGCTGGACTTCACACGCTCCGCGCGGCGGGCAGGTACCCGCGCAACCCCATACAAGTTGCTTTATTACCTTACACTCGACCGAATAATTTTGATACTGATAATTATGTTAATTAAAAGGTGTGCGATTGTCTATTATGAAAGAATTTTAAGCAGTTTTCTTCAATGCTGAATTATTATGTTTTCTGGCTAAATGTTTTATAATATAATCTAATGGTTAATATAATGAGTTTTTCTTTTGGAAACTATTCTTTTACTTCGTCCTATTTTCTCTTTGCTCAATATTTTATTACTTCTAACAGCATCTGAAATTTATCACTCAAATTTATTATTTCAAAACGGTACTATATATTCAAAATTTTGTTAAAGTTCCTTGCACGCCTATACTAGAAACTAATACAATTTATTGTTCCAAACCTGTTCAGCTATAATACCAGTCTAATAAGATTGTTCGGTTAATGGTAATTAAAGTTTAGTAAAAAATAATAGGTTGACGCACTTGTACCTTTTTAATATCAGTCTTATTCAATCAAATAAGCTTACATCAAAAGTGCAAGTGTCAAGACTTGTTAATCTAATTTTAAATGATGGACGTGACATGAAGTATTGTTCGTGTACCATGATTGCTAATAATAAGATTATTATTAGTAAAATCTATTATGATACAGCGCCTAAATTGACGAAAATATACACAATAGCAAATTTTTACTATAAATTTTTATTGTTATTAGTCAATATATCAATTTGACGCCTTAATTGACGAGACGACTTCGTGGTGTAATGGTTAACGTGCCTGCCAGCTACTCAGGAGGTACCTACACGGGTTCGATACCCGGTGAGGCATATTATACTCGTACAACGTAGTAAATAAGAGTGGCCCGAGCTTGACACGGAGTCCTTCCAGCAATAGATTATTTCTTTAATCTTAGTTTTGTTTTGTGTCATTATCCATTTTATTAATTGAATTCAATTTATTATGACACTGTATGTTTTCCATTTAGTAAAAGACATAATATATCTTGTAAATTGATCTCTCTAGAGAAAATGCTGCAATGGAGTTTGTTCCGCCACTTCTCCATTTGCGCTTTGGAAATTTTAAGCAAATTATTGAAGTTCAAATCATTCCTGGAAAATATTAAAATGAACAAATTGACGATTTAAAAATGCTAGATGCTAGTCTATTTGAATAAAAATATTTTGACTTTGATGAAAAGTGATCTTTTCTTTGCAGCAAAGCATTAAGTTCTTTACATATTTTCTTCAATCCTGAATTAAATTTAAATGGTCTATATACAACTAAACGAGCATCGTGTAATTTAAATCCCATAATATTCACCTGCCAGTCATTCAAGCTTATTCGTATTAAAGTAGTACTGGTGATTCGAGACTATAATAAAGTATCGCAATGTAACATCGCGTGTCACTTGACATCCGCAAGAGTAAGCACTAAGCACACAGCTTTAGCGTCTCGTGTCGCAGCGCAGGCGCAGGCTTTAGAAAGCGCGGGCACCAATAAATACTCGTCCGATTATGATCTACGGCGCGTAGCCCGTAGCTACAGCTACAGTGCATTCATATTGTATGCATCTGCATACCAATGTGTGTAATGCCACCAGTTCATCCTACATAAATCTAGCACTCTGCTAAATACAAGATTATCACGATTTACTTATGGATGCCAAATGCATTGACATATTTGTGAATCTCTTAACAACAATATGAACTTAGTGATATCAACAAGCCCTTATTGTAGTGAATGCGGCCGAGACGGCGAGATCCGAAGGGCTGCATTCCGAACTGCACTCTCGCGTCATACCTACGTACAAAAAGTTACACAGCGTGCGTGGGATTCTCGAGTAGACACGAAGTAAACAAAAAAGTTTCTATGTTAAGATACAATGAAAATCAACATAATTACAATTTTAACCTAATGTGGCAATTAACTCTAATTATCAACTGCAATTAAGGATTGTACATTAAAGAAATAAACTAAAAACTCGATATTTTTTTACCAATATCCACCTTTTTGAACTAAAGGTACTATTGAATTAAATATAAGCACTAATACAAACAGAATAAAAATTATTTTCTAAATAAATACGGTGCAAAATTTTATAATTATTTACAGTCACACAATTTTGTCCCGACTTTATTACATAAAATTATAGTTCTATAGATCAATCAAACATATATATATTGTTCAAAACCATACGAGCTCAAGGGTGGATGTGTGTGCGACGACCATCTTCGTCTAGAGACCGCCTGCAGCAAAATATTAGCATAACCTAGGGCTGCCATCATGGTTAAGCTCACTTAAAATAAAGCTTACTTAAAAATAAGCTATTCTTATATGTATGACGGAGTCACACAAAAAATTTGGTCGATTGTGGTGACAGTATAACTTTTAATACTAATTTGTCATCATTGACAAAGTAGTATTAAGTAAGCTTGAGGTAAAGCTGAGCTCGTAAGTATGGCGTTTATGCAACTCAATCAAAACATAAATCTGTCATATGTGTGTGTGTAACTTTGTTGTTGTCTTGTAACATTAATTTTCTGTCGATATTGCTAACTAAGTAACTTTGTCACATTTTGTAAATATAATATATAACGATATGGCTAAAAAGTAATGTAATAAATTAACAATCAAATAATAATTAGACGTATTAATAGTACAACGAAGTTATTACGGAAAAATATATAGACCCGCGAATTAAAAAAAAAATCCATTTATTAAGCACTTTTCTCACCCCTAGCATGTGAATTTATATCATATCTAGTTGAGGCCATATCTCAATCGTAGGCATGGCCAATTTTGATATTTCGACCAAGTGCGTAGGTGGTATCGCGAAATATTTATATGTGGGTCAATCGGATATCAGTTTCGTTTCAAATAATTGGATTGGAATGAGTGTACACCTAGAGCCATTTATGTTTTAATACAGCGAAGCCTATGATTATCATACGTCGTCAATGATTTATTCTTTATTAGTAACAGTTTGGAAAGATGAATGTCTTGTGTATTCGATACCGACAAAGTACAAAACAGTTTCATTTTTACTTTTTATCAAGTATGAAAGACCTAAATGTGCCATCATATGAATATCATGATATTTTATGTGAGTGATGGAAACATGTGTTTTGATTTTGAACGAATCTCTATGAAACTCTGTGTATATGATTTTCTCTTAGTGGTTTATAGGTAGATCAAAACTGGAAAATTTGCCATTATATAGCCAAAGTAAGTATCTACTCCGGTCCTCCCTAGCGTTCATATACATACATGCTCCCTCTATAATGTTGCTCATAATATTTATGGCGAGTTTATATACTTATATATTGCCGATAAACATACATGGTCCACGTCTGCTACTTTCACATGAGACTGGCGCGCCCATATTAATTGCTCCCGTTCTTCGGCGAAGCCTTATTTATTGCCCTGGCCGGTGATTGTGAAAAGCTTTGAGTGTACATTAGTTTAAATTTTATCTCGTGTATTTGATCTGACGTGTGACACACGAGCAGCGGCGTGCGGTCATGCGGTCACCGCGCCTCGTTCTACGCTACAGTCATTACGACGCAGTCTAGATTTCGAAGCTTTTATCACTTTTTGCTTAAAACTTATTACACTTATAGGATTGTCTAGATATTTCGTGGCGTGAGAAAATGTTTCCGACGCTATTTGCTGTTGTCTTCTTACGGCAACACTCGGGGAGTAAATAAAAAAATCAATCATTAGCTAAACAAAATGTGAGCGCTCGCGCGGCTATGTTTTAGAGAAATAAACATTAATTGTTTGCCCAACGACCGCCGCCAAAATCAATATTGGATATTCGAAAATACTATTCTAATGTATGTCGCGATACACGGCACCACTTGAACCATCTGGCACTTTAGCGGCTCTTTTGTCTTTGTCCGTATTACGTGACTTTTAGCGTATTATATTTACTTACAAGAAATATTTTTTTCTTTAAAACTGACTCGGACTCAATTGAATTTATTGTAAGAACTTACTAAAAAATATTAAATATTTTTTAGTAATGTTCTTACAATAAAAATCTCATGGGTAGATGGTACAACTCTTTACTTTATATTTGTCGGTTGATGAATATAGTAATTATGTAGTTTACAAGTTGAAAGGTTAACCAACTTGTAAATTACTTAATATAGAAATCGTCCTCGTGAATTGTGCGTTTCACGTAGAATCCTTTTTATTGGGATAAAATTGTTCTACTTGTGTTGTTTTTTTATACTTCTGTAATCAGCTTATGATCGGTAGTTTGGACATGAAAGTGAGACAAATAAACTATTACAATAAATTACGAAAGTTGTGTAAGTTTTAGACATAACAAAATCTTCTGTAGTAAAGTCCAAATAATTCTAGAACAAATTCTTTCACATTGTATAGATAATATGTAAAGATATTGTATTCGATGGCATGTTAAATTTGAAAAAGATTTTGTCTATTTTGTAATCAAATTTTAATAAATAACTCACAAGGCAAAAAATGGCTACACTTGAGGTCTCACGGTCAAACCCGCTATAAAATCGCTTGGCTAAACGACGCAACGCGGAAGTACATAATATATTACAGATATTACCTGCTAATTATATACTGTATCTCAAAATCAGAATATTTAAATTTTATATAATTGACTGTCTGTGATTTTTGTCAATTCATTATATACAAATTATAATGAAAGGTATGTATATGGGATAAAATAAAACCCTGGAATAGCGTAGAACTTACTTTTTTATAAAAAAAATGGTCAGGGGGCGAAACCCCGGGGTGCAGCTTGTAGAATACAATGTCGTGGCTATGGGTGCAAAATTGGTGTAAATAAGAATCAGAATAGAAAAAATACGGACTTTTTATTCGAATTAAATTGTAATATAGTACCTGCTCTAATCAAAAAGCTAACTACTTGTAAATTAGTTAAGGAACCAATCAGATTGTAATTTTGTAATCCAGTCATAGTACGAAGTCAAAGAATATTCCAATATTATTTATTATGAAGCCAATTAAATAATTTAGTACCTTTTAAAAGTATTAAGTTTATCTTTTAGTGTAAATTAAAGTAATGCTAATATAATTCACACTAAAAGATAAACTTAATGCTTATAAATGATATTAAAGGAAGCAGATAACTCTAGATATTGTTTTAATCGATTAAGAAGTAAATAAATACGACATCATAAATTGCAAATTATTCAAACATTATTTTTACCATTTAACAAGTAAGACAATTATTTAATTCAGATGTTTTCTTGTTTCCGATAAATTATAAAAAAATACAAATAGCACTTTAAACATACTACATGTCAATTTCGAAAAACAACATTGGAATGTAACCAACGGTAATGCCTTTAATTCATTTAAACACTGTTGATCGCTATTAAATTGTTTGCAGTTGATTTATCAATCATCTGGTTAATTTTGTTTTTGCGCATCCTTCGGCGGTAAACGTTGGTCAGTGGATTTCGAGGGTCGGTCAAGAACAGGTCACGAATGAACTGTAATACCTGTCCAACTAGTTGGGTGCTGGAGGGGGCAGCTGGGCAACCCCGCATCAGTGTCCGAGGGCGGTTTGCATGCCGGCCGGCTCCGGGAAGGGGGCGCGTCCAGTAGGGGTCACTCGCACAATGCAATATCCGGTCCAGTACGGTCCGGTTGGGATCACGACACGGGATTCGAGCTCAGTGCGCGGTGGACGGTGGTGCGGTCGGGGTGCGGCGCGGCTCGCTACTGCCGGCCGCTCGCTGCCCCGCGCTCGCTGGCGCCGCTCTCCACACACGGAGAAGGGTGACATCGTAGCTCTTCCTCCTCATTCAAAACGACAAAGGGTTGTCGACCGTTAAAGACAGGGTGCTATTGTACTGTCTTCATTTGTTCTTTTCTAATGTCCATAAAAGTCCCAACAGTAAATTGCAAGCATGACTATTTGAGTTTTGAAATGTAAGCCTAGTCTAAAATGTTACTAGTCATTTCGTTAACATTAAATGTGGTATTATTTATGAATATATTAAAGTATTAAGCTGATTCTTAAATGTAAATAGAAAACTTCGTTCGTTTAAATCTTTTAAAGCATCTTTGAAAGTCGTAGCAAGCGTAGCTCAAGCTCGTAGCAAATTAAAACAAAAATGAATGACGAAAAATATGATTTCATTACTGAATCATTTAATTTAATATGCCTGTGTATATTACTTAGCGAGCAATTACAATAAAATGAATAACAAATAAATAGCCAAGTGTGAGTCAGACTCATTCACGAAGGTTGCGTACCATAATATTTAAAATTGCATAAAGTGTTTACTTTATGTAAATATCAAAATAATCCAATAACCTATAAACTACTTTGGCATTGTTTTTTTAAATTCATACCTCAGTTATATGTATAAAATGTTACCTACCTTTATTATTACCTATTTAATAGTATCATTTTTCGAAATCATACTAACCAGTTTTATAGCGGGTCATTGAATAAATCTACTTCCAAATTTAAACCTTATAGTATGGATAGTCTCCGAATAAAATGACTGTGACATACCCACAAACAGACATGACCAAATTATTAGGGTTCCGTCTTTGCTATTTGGCGGAACAGAACCCTAACACATAATAATATCATGTTTTACTTATTTGTATTATAATAATTTAGAAAAAAGTACAGATGATATAAATATAATTTATAGACGTTAAATCTTAACCTGTCCTAAATATCAATTCTTTTTTTTTGTATTAATAATAATTCCTTTTCACAAAAAACTACGGTTGTTATTACAAGAGTAAAAATTTTACACTATCACATTATAAATATACACTACCTAAAAATATTCGAAATACGAAAGTTAATACTTCCAGAAATTATTTTAAATCAATTGAATTATAAAACTTCTTAACATTTATAACAATATAAAAATCTCATCCGGCTCTAAATTTGACATACATACATGTACAGGGTACAATATAAGAGACCTTCAATCAAGAAACACTAAATATTCTTTAAGGTAAATTACACGAGGTCAAAGCCGAGGACAAAAATAAATTTCAGAACATACTAACGAAAACAATGTTATGCTGACATCACACAAAATTGAGCTAGCGCCGCCAAGCCCGCGCGTGAGAAATACTTAAACTAAAGAATTAATTACAGTAATAGCCTGAGGAAACATAACGTCGACTGCCGGTAGGTAATTAGAAGTCAAATTTCGACAAAGCTGCTCTCTGGGAGAAAAAAAATCAGAATATACCAGTTACTTCTCTTTCCGTCTAGATTGTAAAATCAAATGAACCTTAAATTTGGGATTTTTATATGAATGGCCAAATACTTGTCACTTTTTTAGATTTTAACTTACACCAAAAATCCAATATTTTATACTTGAACTAGCTTATGCCTGCGATTTTGTCAGCGCGTAACAAAATCTCTGGTTTTCAAATCTATATAAGTCAGACCTTCTACGATACAACAGTGAAAACCAAATCAATGTCCATTCAGTAGTTTTTGCTTAATGCTCGTACAAACATAAAGCTAGACAGACAAAGTTTTTAAAATCAATAGTTATGGCGTTTTACAGACATAGCTCAGTTACAAGTTTAATAGTACTAGCTGTGCCCGCAACTTCGTTTGCGTGCGGTTTTAGCGCGTTATAGAAATTGATAAAATGCCATCTAGCGGATTCTTGAAGAATTAATGGTAATTATACCTTGAGTTCATTCAAATGACGATAACTTTTTTTAATGAACCGATTTTGATGAAACGAATTTAAATTCTTTTTCTGAGTAAAAACAAAGCAATTGGTGAAAGTTTTAAGTAAATCGGTTCAGCACTTTCGGAGATTAGCTTGAGAATTCATTTAAATGACGATAATTTTTTTTAATGAACCGATTTTGGTGAAATAAATTTTAAATGTTAATCTGAGTTAAAACAAACCAACCGGTGAAAGTTTCAAGTAAATCGGTTCAGTACTTTCGGAGATTAGCGTGATCATACATATAGACAAACAAAAAATTCAAATAAAATTGTTTTGCTTTCTATTATTCTTTTTAGGTGTCTCTCTGTCCATTTCAGTCAAAAATGAGAAATGTACAGACAAAATATTTTTACTGTTTTATTATATGTAAGTATAATAGATATCTGGCTATCACTCCACACACTATAACTCGTTTATATTACTATATTAGTGTATGTGTGTGTTATATATATACAATACATACATATATATTACACATATTATATAGATCCGTAAAATTTCCGTATAATAAATTTAAAATTATAAACTGCAGCCGATATAATCGCAGGATAAAACGTATACTTTGTGCTATATAAGGTTTTATTTTATCAGTACACAAAAGTTCAGAGCTCAATCAAACAGAATCGACTTGAAACTTAACATCGACAAGCTGATAATACAATGCCACCAAAAACATTCGGTAAAAAACTAGCCAAGTCTAAATCATTTTGTTTTAGAGATTAATTCGAGTAATGTATATGTTTCATATATTTAACAGGAATAAATAATAGTAACTATGTAATAGATACACTCATTTCATTTAAGCTTAATTGAATGATAAAAGTAGAACACTTACGTCAATTGATTGAGACGAAAACAGCTTTAAACATTTGCCGTCTCAAAGTTTATAACGGCCATTAATTTATATTGCGTTACAGATAGCAAACGATTTAGACTTGGTTTTTTTACCGTTTTACATAATTACAAAATTATGCCTTATATTTACGAGTAGGTATATGTGTACCGGTCGGCGCGCCCACTTGCGGCGCGGGCGCACGAGAATTAGAGGAGCACACACGATCAAGATGTATTGCCGGAGATAATGTGTCATGTTCGTTTTTTAAGTAGCTAAATAACGCTAACTAGTCAAGCGAATCGCTAATGGCAGTAATGGCCCGTCCAATATGACTCTTAATAATTTAGTTCCGTATATAGAATTGTTTCGCAGGCACACTTTCAAATAAGATAATGCGCTAAACAATTCCTTTTTTTGTTGATAAGAAATATGTCGACTTGAGCCAATGGTCACGATAACGTCAGGGGTCTTTATTGCATTAATTGCACCATTCATTATAAGTACTTCTTAACTATATATATTTATCAAATCGTTAGTTTAAAAATCTACAAAATATAGATATTAAAATTTCAATGGAAACTTTGTCATCAAAAATGACTCGTGGACTGGTATGACAGAAATATTTTAGTCGTTCAGAATTTTACAGAAAACTTAAAAATATTTAATTGTCTTGTAATTATTTTATAAAAATACTTCATATATTAGAAAAGTAAAGTTTTTATTTAGAACTTGCCTTACATTACGCATAGGATGTAAATAATTATATATTGTAGGTTTCTTTTCAATTAATCTGATAAAACTCAAATCAGCCCTCGATCTTCTGTTACCAAACAAATTCTGAACTATTAAAAGTTCAGATTTATTTATAAATTTGGTTTGATACTCAACCAGTGCGATCTCTCGATTACTCTCGTATGCTACGCAGGTAGATCCGAGTTCCAACTGTATGATTGGCATAACAAGCACAGGTACCGATTTTGGTCAATAATCGCCATAAGTATAGTGAGTACTTTCGCGTACCGAATGCAATAATAATTGGAGGGTCCGATTTATCACATTGGTGTTCTCCGAAATGCCTGAACAGTTCTTGTGCAAGCGCTTCACGTCGTGCGCACGAAAATATCTTGCGAGTCCATGCCGAGTGCGCGTAATTATAGGTGGAAAAATACATGCATGGGAAGTTCGTTCGTGAGCTTTTTTATCTTTCTTATTACTTTAGCTAACCGTTTAAACAGCGCAAAAAATAAACAATCGCAGCACCGTATCTCCTTCTTATTTCACCAGACCCCTTGAATTTAATGGCTTAAAAAATAAACTAGCGTCACAAAGGGTCAAGCTCGCACAATGCGAAAACGTCGCTTCCCACACTGGTCATTCGAAGGTACTGGTCATCGGTGGTCATCGAATATTTTGTTTAGATATTGTCTCCTTTTAATAATAAAAAAGACCCTTTCACTATACAATAGATTTGAAAGACAGTACTTAATCTGCGGCACCCCTTTGAATAGGGCGAACGGTCACTATTCAGTCATCGCAACGTGCAAAGGCTGCATGTGATTCAAGATACGCAGCTCGAATTAATTCAATATGAAACTCTATGTCTGTAGAGTTAGTATAGACATTTATGTATATTCTCGGTGTTAGAATTAGGATGGTATCGACATTATTTATGATTGAAATCGTTTAGACATCGACGCTTTGCAACGGTGAACTCTATTTGTTACCTCATAACTATCTTTAACTAATTTATTGATAGTATCCGGATTTCTCCGTACTCGTTCTAATTTAATAATATTTAGGAGCATCCGTCGGATGTAAAAGTTATTTTTTGACTATTAAGTTGATCACTCAGAATCTTATTTAGTTTAATTACAGTTAAACGAAGTTAACTCGTTTACGGCTACTCAAATTCTAATCCTAGGTACTTATTTTATAACCACAAACTCATGGCAAATCGGATTCTTGTATCAATTAATTTATCTAAGGATCAGTCGTTCCTGTAAAGAACTCTTACATAGTATTTAATAGTAAACTATGTGAAAAATATTTCAGTTCATTTAATGACAATGACGAGAGAATGATTCATAAGTTTAGAAAGAAGGTATACAACCGACAAAGTTTTTCAACCCCGATACCTTAATGCTTTCTAGTTAGAATGTATAATAAGAAAGCATTAGTACAAAATGATTAGTGGAAAAAATTTGGATATTTACAATCTCCAAGAGATGATAAGGCCAGCACATAATGTGCGGTGTTGAGGTCCAACATGCTGGTATTTGGAATTGCCGCTCTCTGTGCACCATACGGTAGTGAAAGAACAGAGATTGCCACAAAATAGCGTCGATTTAATTTTACTTAGAATTTCTAATAATGTGCGCTAATAAGTATGTACAAAATTTGTAGGAGCCTTGCATCGAATCTCATCTATTTTTCTATTTTGATACTAGAATAACTAAACTTATTTGAATACTATGCTTCTAGAATTTCTTAGGTAAGTATAGTTAAATTTAATTATTACCGATTCTCACAAAATTATAAGCGTACCAAAACGGTCAAACGAGAACCTTATAACAAGGGATAGGGATTTCATAAAAATCTATAATTTCGTTAATTTGTGCTACGAGATTCGAGAGAGAGAATATCGGCACCCGGAGAAAGTCGACGTGATCGTGATAAGCCGCTGGCTGCCGATAAATTTATGCACCCTTTGTTTCTTTTCATCGATTTATCAAAAAGATCCTTTGTGTTTGCGTGATGTGTTTACACAATTGCATAGAAAGCTTTTACCTACTTGCATTGAGCTTACTCAGTACTAAGCTAATATACTTATGTAGACTACATTTGTCACACTGAATGAGTATGCATCAATATTGCCCTGATCTGATATCCAGTAT
>JADGIL010021586.1:0-24270 GCA_020352625.1 Cactoblastis cactorum | reverse complement strand
ACCTGTGCTTTCTTATGTCTTAGTTCTAGTGGTGGAGTCTTATTATTAGCGTTTGGACTATACATTTTATTATATACTTTTGTAATAGTGCTGTTAGACTCCCAAATATTAAATAAATAAATAAATAAATAAAATAAATAATTAATAAACAAGTTTCGGGAACATGTCACGTAAGTCCAAAGTCTCAAAAGCGCTGCGCTGAATGAATTAAATTGATTCGAATCGCATAACCAACGTTCCATTATTGAATGTACTACTTTTCAACAAATTAATAATAAACTTTCAATATATTTATACAAAGTTTAAAGATATGCACTATTTTTTGTGTAAATATTATTTCAAGGAACGAAACCTCTGACGGCGCGGATATACCCAAAACAATAACAGGGACGGTCCGGAATAAATTATATCGGAGTAACAGTAAATTCACCATTGATAATATTGAATATGATGGCCTTCTTTGAAGTAGATTTTTTGTTATTCAGGTTTACAGGGATTAATCTAAAACACGCCAAACTCGGATTTCCACTGGATTGGACGGTCTTAAGAACTGTAAAGACTAATTAAAATAATGCAAATCCAGATTAATATTATATTATACCTAACATTATGAAAACAATTTAAATAAACTGTGTTCTTAGGGTTCCGTAGACAATGGCAAAAACGGAGTTTTGTCATGTCCGTATTATCACAGTCATTTTATTCGGAGACTATGCATACTATAAAGTTTGGAGGGTTAGATGTATTCAATGAACTACAACTAAATTGTGTAGTGTGATTTTTAAAAATAATACTATTAACATTGCATGCATGTAACTCAGGAATATTTTTTTTATTACACCAATTTTGTGAAATACTCTCTTTTAAAGGAAATAGTTTAGTTTATATTATTAGTCTAGATTGTGTTATGGCAGGTACATGCAGATTGTGCTAATATAATAAAAGAAAGTGAATATTATAAAATCTACTACATCCAAACTACAGTGTGATCTTTCAATCAGATCAGTGTGTCAATAAGAACTGGCTATTAGTTTGAATGCAAGAAATGCTGAACGATGCTTTGGAACATAATGTTAAGCAGAAAAAAATTTGCAGGCCTTTATACAGCCATGCTTGTACTAGTTTGCCTGTCGCTACAACTTGATGGGAATTATTCACTGCTTTGTGTCGCTCAGCAATCCAAGTTGTAGCGTGGTGTGGGGACATCTAATCAATCTTGGGATCGAGCTTTTGAGCGGAGATTAATGACGTGTGGTTAAATTTGACGCTTTATAGCGTAAACTATGATTAAGTAATGTTTACTTGGCGCTAGTTGCGAACTATCTCCCGATTCACATCTTGCGTGGGCGCGGGCCGCGCCGCACGGTGACAGTGACGTTACAGTTTTGATGCGTGTCATTTTGAAATATGCAAAGGGAAACTATTCGAATTTTGGGTTTAAATATACTTTAGTGACATATTATTTATATTTTGCCCGCAACTTCGCTCGCGTGGAATTTGTTCGGCCACATTAAGTTTCGTGACAGATTATTTGCGGGATAAAAAGTAGCCTATCTTTTATTCTAGGTCATAGGCCATCGCTGTGCCTTTTATCAAGATCTGTTTGGTAGTTTTTGGATGATGCGCGTACAAACATACAAACAAAAATTCTAAAAACAATTATTTTGGCTTCTAAAGGCCCTATAAATTTCCCCTATACTTATATGTTTTTCTTAAGTATCTCCTATGTACAGACGTAGTTCGGTTACATTTTTATTATATGTATATAGTGTCATAAATTATAAAGTAATTTACTGATTGTCACAAATTGACAACAATATTTGGCATAAATTAAGATATGTAATTTGTAAATATGTAATGTATAGGGAAAGCTATATACTAGATATGTATATTTAATCTTTCTGTCAACAACGTCTAAAGTTTGCGTTCCTTCAATTAATTTGGTTAATGTGATGTACATGACGCCCATTTATTCCTGAGTTTTAGCTTATTGTTATTTCTTAGATATTTTGTTTGCTAAAAGTCATGGTGAATGCCTTAAGCCTCCGTTTTAAGAATCTTTATTGTAGTTTCAAGGGTAAATCATTCCCGTCGTAGTTTTAATCATGTATATTTCCTGCAATGTACCTACTCGATTGTGAAATCACAATCGAGTACATTGCAGGAAATACCTCTTAAGAGGTGAAATGGTAGAATGTAGCCGTTCGCATTCTGTCAAAGGGAGCCTAGGAGCGTTATTTTATTTAAAAAAAAAACACCTTGACCAGGCATCCAACTCGAGACCTCCTAAGTAGCGAACAAGTATGTTAACCATTACGCCACGAAGTTATAAAAATACTTATCAAGAAGAATATACAGAATAATTCACGAAAAACTAATTTTTATCCAAAGTGCACGAAAAAAGCTTTTGAACGCTGCTAGTCGATCCTAAAACAACCTCAGGCGTATCTTACGCGATTGTTTGTACTTCCCGTAATCCGCGTTTATTGTCTGCTCGTAAACTGGGAATGGCTGAATACATTAACTTTATTGATCTGCGATTGAATTAGGTCTGAAAAAGGGGGGCGTTGCCTTGGGATGGATCGTGAGGCACGTGCTCACTACCCTTTACCTACTCGCATGTAATGTGTGTTTATATAACTTCTCTTTTTATAAAAAGGGAGGCAAACGAGCTTGCGGGTCACGTGATGTTAAGTGATCACCGCCGCCCATAGACACCTGCAACACAGTCACGGGGGGGGGTCACAGAACCGTTTCCAGCCTTTAAGGGATTTATACGCTTTTTTCTTGAAGGTTCCGATGTCATATTATATGTTATAATACAAGTTTATGAACTTAGTTTGGGGCTAACTCAATTTGTGTGATTTGTCCATATATATTTATTTATTTATTTACATTGGTCCCGAAATACCGCTGCAGGCAGTTCGTTCCACAGTCTGGTCGTCCGTGGTATAAAGTTTCTTTTATATTTATAATAATGTATTACGAGTATGAAGGAAAATATTGTAACACCGACCGTCACACCATATCAATCTCCCAAACCTTTTTACTGTTGAGTGAATTACCTTTTTTTATTTATGCACATTTTTGTTCGTCCTCGACTCCACCTTGTCTATACGAAGCCTCAGCGCGGCGCTGTCAGGGCCAACACATCACCCCGCGCTACGTGCGCCCGCGGCCGCATCACTCACGAATTCTTCACTCGCGCGGATTGACGTACGATCAACAACCCCGCGAATGACAGCTGCGAATGTAGACCACCTTTACCTATGGGTAGACAAAAAGTAACAGAAAATCTTTTATTAATCCACACCACTTTTTTTCGGAGACTTGATATTTCGAAAGTGATAGTGAAATTCAGCGCAAGCTGTGGCAATCCCATACATTTTAATATAATGTAATGTTGTCCTAGAAAATGTTGATAAATTTATATTAAGCTAAGAATCGCAAAAGAGATCTGTTTAAATTTATTAATTCTTTAATTTTATCAAACAAAAAATAAAAAACAATATGAAAAATAAAACATTTTAAAAATTTACGACGCGGATATAATAAAAAATAATATTAATGAAAAGATAAATTGAATAGCATTGAAATTAAGTAGCTTAAATGGCCCAGTCAGCCTCTCCTTGATTGCTGTGCTCATAAATAGTTCTAATTTAATATAATACTGACCTTTTAAATATACCAATTAAATATTGAAAACAAAAAAATATTTATGTATTCTCCACACATTCCTCCAGCCGCGTCGTCTCGGATCATGACCAAGTAAATGCCACACGGAACTATTGTGGTAGAAGCGGCGGTCGGCGGACGAACGCGGCAGTTTGTCAAAGTCGACTTATTTTATTGAATCGTCGCGTTTCCACGTCATTTATATCATTTTTCTTACGAAGAACGATGATCTAAGTCACCTTTTTCGGTTTTCTTATAAAATGTATCGAATTGAGAAGTATTATTTATACACACTATACAAACGAAGGATGTTATAAAGCTGAAAAATGTTTTTAGAACATGCTTTAAGTACCTACTAATTCAAAAGGTACTCAATCCTCGTATTTTATTCTCCAAATCCAACATTTATAGCCTGGTCGTAAAGTGTTAAGATATTTGAGCGCCATTACAGGCGTTTATAGAGTCACAGCTTAATTAATACAAACCAGTTTGCCGAGGCTAATGAAGGCCTGAACGACGTCGTCTCCCAACTATACATACTTATAGTAAATAAAAATTATCTCTGAGAAGATTATTTTTCTTGGATTTTTCAGATTATGATAATTCTTTTACACCTATTAACGTATTATTTATTTGCGTTAATGTTCACCTCTGTAGCTCTTAAATTTACTGTTCCAGGCAACGTTGTTTTTATTTTGTATTCTGGGTTCAAAACACTCCGTGGCTATTCGCAGCTTTCACGTAATGGACTGCTTTGAAAACGGTCGTTTTAATTAAAAATAAATAACGTTCCGAAATGATGAAGATAATTTACACCAAGTTAATAGAATTTTATTTCATAGTGAAGTAACATATTATATAGTAATGCAATTAAACATTAAAGAGGTTAAATGTCTACACGTTTACTGGACTTCTAAAATAATTATTGCTTATATGAATATGTATTCAAAGATACATCAGTATTGTATGTGACCACTTAATATCACGTGACCCGCCTGCTCATTCACCTCTCTGTATAATAATAAAAAATTGTGAAATGATAGCAACCCTAACAACCTAACTAATGAACTACAATATGTATTTGAATGTGTAGTTACGGGCTGTGAGTGCAAGGGCGGCCACATTACACGAAACATGTTTTCTGTACTCTCTCTGTTGTATGTCCCAGGCGCGTGACTCGAAGACATTTCTCGGAAGATTGATGAGAAGAGGGAATCTTCAACATTATTTCGGTTACTTTATGTTGGCAGATCTTAAGAGGATGCTATTTTTATTTAAGTAACCATTGTAATTAAGTTTTTCAACGAGAAGCTACAAGTAACGCTACAAGTGACTTATAGGTTTTTATTTTATGAGACCATTAGATAGATAGACAGATAATTCATTTATTGATATCACAAATACACACAAGTTACATTCACATTATTAAAATATACACATAAAAATAAAATATCATAAACAAAAGTAGTGAGGTATACGTGTGCCGCAGCAATAGCAAACGGTTGAGGCTCCGCGAAATGTTTGTCCGTAGAACAAACCACTTATTTTCAGCCTAAAAAATATTCATTAAATATAATTTTAAATAAATAAAATAAATTATTCATTAAATATAATTTTACTCCAGTTTCGAGTAAAATTGTACAATTATAACTGATCGATGTATAAAATATGATGCATTAAATTAGTTTAATCATTCAATAACAAGTGTGGCTTCCATTGCCAAAATGAACATATCCGACCGCGCCATACTTAAGTACTTTCTGTTTGAAGCTTCCGAATAATTTAAAATTAAAGTTTGAGTTGGACGCAGCCGAGTGGGCATATTCCGAGTTACAAAAGGTTTTGGCAGCCTCCAAATAGTTTATTAGTTGATGACGGAAAAGAGCAGAGAAAACGATATTACTTATTGAAATATTTAAAAAATAATTTATATAGAAGCAATAACCGTCCAGTTGTCTAGCCTAGGCTCGAGGCTCGCTTCGAGAGATGTTTATTAGGTTGTGATCATAAACAACCTAATAAACATCTAAAAATTGGTACTGAAAATTTCATTCATCAATTCCTTCCAGGGATGGCGACCAATCCAATTATAATATTAAAGAATCCCAAATTTTCATATATTTTGTCGATTTCAATTACACACAATATTATGGAACAGATCAAACAATGACATAAATAGCACAGGATAAGAACATGTCTTTTGATGCTTAATGTGGAAATGTTAATAAAAGTGAACCGGAAAAAATACTCGCTCCATTCAACGTTTGACACTCCTATATTTGTAACGTAGATATGAGGCTCATATTTACAATGTCCCACTGTACATAATAAAGTACTCGTGTACTGCAATTACGAGGGTCGTCGGAGTTAATTACGGCGACCGCAGCGCCGCCGCGGGCATTTTAAAATTCATTTCGCGGCCGCGGGCCGACTCAAAGAACTGAGGTTTCCACCGAAAACAACTTGCTTTGTAATATTTCTAAACTTCTCAAAGACTTCTACAAATATTTGTTTGGCTAATTTAGCACGTTTGTCGTAAATTAAATATTTAAGTATTATTGGCTTCCGAGGTCATTATGAATTATCACTATTTTGTCAACATCTTCTGTTGGAAAATGAATTCAGCTAGTACACATTTTAGTTAAACAATGGTAAAATACAGAATAATGAAATTTATAAATATATCTTTACTTATATAATTAAAGTCTTTCTTGTTTAAATGCTCTTTACATTTGACTCTTTACGTATGATAAAAACTGTCGAGATTATAACGCTTTCTACAATTACAAATGCGTATATTTATTTTTATACAACATCATATTACCATAGTAAGAGATGACTACTTACTTCGAGTTAATATCGCATTGATCTATATATATTCTGATAAATGATATGTATAATATTTATATTATCTGAACGCAGAAGCACTATGTAATGCGTTTGACAATTGTGACATTGCACCCAGAACAGCGGAGCGCCGATGTCTGTTCTAGTCTGATTTACGTTACGGACAGACACCCTGATATACATCTCTCTAGATATCACATATTCCGTCTCAGTTTCCATTAAATACGGAGTCGATAAACCCTGTCAAAACAGTAAGCCGAACTCGGTAATAGATAGATATTAATGAGAAATACAGATTTCTCTCAATTTTGCAATCCTCCAATGTCTAGGAGTCTCTGACTCAACTCGAGCGTCAACTAATGAACGCATTCAGTATGCCTTCTTAGTAGTAAAAAGCTAGTTATAAGAAGCTAAATAAATACATATATATAGACAAATTACGGATAATGTTAGCCCTAATGTTGTACAGGGAAGGAACTCCACGACACTATGAAACTGCACATTGATGTAACTGTAACTTATGTATGTATTGAAGATATTAGAAAGTAAACATTTTGAGAGGTCTTTGAATCAATAAAAACCAAAATGTCTCTCTTTTTAGAACATTTTTCTGTCTGTTAGTATGTCTGTGTGCGCGCTGCACGAGAGAACTAGAAAATGTAATTTAAAGCGGTTTTCACAGTTGTATGAATAAAACTTCTGATGGTTTCATCGCGTTACTTCCGAATATTAGGCCAGAAGCTAGTTATTAATAATTGAAGATCCGATTCATATGTTAATATAATGTCGTCAATTTAAGTTAATCAGGAGGTCGCGGTTTCAATAGCGATTAGGTCAAAGAAAATTACATATATTGTTTTGATTAGCTCGAGTTTTAACTCGGATGCTTACATGTTATTGCTTTACGGCTAAATCAATGTGTTATTATCCTTATATGGGCATAACGACATACACCTGACGAGCCACGTTGACAAGGTTATTAAGATTTATATATTTTCAGATAATGTCGAAACGAGTTGACCTGGTAACAACTGTAGCAATCTACACGTATACGTATAACATGTCCCCTTTTTTCGCCAAATTCTTATAAAAATAACTCTCTCAGAACTTATTTCGTTAAATTTATATGATCAACTGAGCGTTGATTTACAAAATTACTTCGTTATTTTGCCGCAACAAGTACCTATATTACCTATAATGATTTAAAAAATGCGTCTCATAAGGCAAACAGTTTCGGGTGTCCTATAAACATTAATTTTTAAACAGTAATAGGAAACATATTAAAATAATTTAACAAAAATCGATTATTTTTATCTAGAAATAATCGTTTATAGTTAAATTAATTAATGTATACCATAAACGTGTCGTCGTGAAATATATAAACAAAGTTAATAGCGAAACTGATAATATGTTAATATGTGATAATATGTCCGTAATCACGCAAATACCAATATGTATTTGGTAACTCTACATAACTGACAATACAAACCGTTATAAAAGGTAACGAAAGGTGAAACACATATTTCTAAACATGAGCATGACATTCAAACGCGTCGCGGCGCCGCGCCGTCAGAGCTGTTTGAGAATCCGCATACAAAAGGCACCCCATCCAGCTCCCTGTATGTTATCATTTGTTCCGATTCCCGCCACAGCGCAATCGCTTCGTTCCACAGATAAACGCGAGAATAGATGTCGACGGAAAAATATTGCCTGTGTAAAATAATATCGATACTTAAAATTATACAAAACGAAGCTTTAACCCTTTCATGGATCTTTACATAGAAAGTGACTCAATCCATTATTATTAATCTATATTCTATTAATTAAGTGACAGTGTTTATGGCCTAGCTCATTTGATTGACTATATCCAATCACACTATCGCATCTATTTTTTATTTTTCTATAGAAGATAAATATGGAATCTTAGCCCTTTTAAAAATTAAGTTCAACAGTCAAACCGTCCAGTTTCTTTTTTTTTATAACTGAACTGGTTCATTAGACTGAAGCCGCAGAGCTAGCAATGTTCTGCAGCTTCAGCCCTATGAGGAGGTTATATAAAATAATGTATTGTTCACCTTAGCATATATGTATATGTAGGATATTTCTACGAGAATTCTACCAAAAGTACAAAAGTATTCTACGAAAAAAAGAAAAAGATCATGAAAATGCTCTATGTTTTTTTAAATTTGCTTTTCTGCCACAAGCTGTTAGCACAGAAAATAATTTCTGAAGCACTTCAGAGTTAAAAGTGAGCTGTAAAAATAAACCGCGAGAGTTTCCTTTGAAGTGGTAATTCGGCGCTGAGCACCGCGCGCGAGCGGACGGACAGCCCGCCGCCGCGCGCCGCGCTGAACGTTATAAATCGACTGCAGGGAAATCGGCACGTCGCGTCGCTCGACTGTTGAAAGATTCCTGATCGTGTTTATTTCTAAGCTAGCATAGTAGTAAAGCTTCTCGAATCAACAGAAATATTATGTTACGGCTGGACGAAAAATTATCTTTCCTTTAGTCTGTACTGCCTGTCTGTCACCAAGCTATATCTCATGAACCGTAATAATTAGACACTTAAAATTTTCACAGATGACATTATACTTTTGTTGCCACTATGACGGCAAATACTAAAAAAATAATTAGCAGCTTAAATAATTAAAAGGTACTCCCATACAACAAACGTATTATTTTGCCGTCGTTTATAGATAACGGTACGGAGACTGTCGTGCGCAAGTCCAAATATTTGCACAATATATACAAACTTTACACTGTTATATAGCTTTCACAAATGTTACACAGAATAAGAACATAATGTTAACTTTATCCATACAGAAGTAGAATCTGTTTAATGTGCTCTGATGTTGAATTAGTACTTAGTTTTAGGCTTTTCCAATATAATCCGCATACCATACATTGCAAATTCTAATTGTATTTTATTTTATCAGTAAACACAACCACGCACACTCTAAAATAAAGAAAAAGCAATAAAATTAAGTTGTCAGATAAGTACGGAACAGTTTTAACTTGAGCAGAACATAGAATACGCCGCTGTGCACCTGGTAGCGCCCATACACACTTCGTAGCACCTGCGTAGTACTCTCGTAGAAAAAACTCGAATATTTCGTGCCAAGTGTCTATAAACCACGGCCAAAATTCATATACCAGAGTGACAATGATTATAATAAACTTAGTGAACTTAAACTGAGTGTATTTTATGATACGTGATTTATTTTAAATTAATTCGATATTTATTTCTTGAGTGAATTTTTAGTTAAAATATTCAGGGAATATTATTTTAAACATCTACAGGTTGCCTGCTATAAACATTGTTCATCAATACATTTGGTATTGACTAGCAGTTCAGTTTGATTCTAGATAAAACTTTTGTATATACAAGTACTCAAATTGAATGACAGCTGAACGCACTGCGAGTAACAACCTGCTATCATTGTCGAACCAAAAACCGATTGTTCAGAAGAACCCGGGCCGGCGCGGCGCGGGCCGGGTCGCTAGTGTTCTATTAAAGTATATTAAAATCCAGCAGCCGAAGGCTATATCGATACTGTTACACAATATCCTAAAAACCTAACAGAGGCAAAGGAAAAATGTAAACAGTTTGAGTACACGATGTTTTTACTAAATAGCTATCTATTCAGAGATAGGAACCACTGCGATCGGACCTCTCAGCCGGGGCGTTCCCGTATGTGTGCGCGGGCCTCGCGTCGCTGGCCGGCCGACGCGGGCACCGACCGGCCGCTTGCCATAACTTATTGCCCTTTATTCGCACCCTCCCCCCTTTTCCCTCCTTCCTTCGTTCTGTTGTCGCTTATCTGTTTAGTATAAATTGGCCGAGTTCAAAAATATCATATTGAAATTCAGAATGTCATGTTGTATTCCATTTTTACGTAAGTGTTGCTAGTTGATAAATATTCATGCTTGTTGTCATTTTCACTGAGCGAATGATATATTTAAAGTAAGAAACATTTCAGAACAGGCAGACTTAAACCTAATATATTTTTCTATAGCACCTTTAAAAAAGAAATATAAATCTAAATTTTAATGTCTTTTCTATTCCCAAATTGTTTCAATAATTATTATTTGTAAGAAAAGAAGATAGTCATTCAAATATATAGTTGTGTCAAAACTTCTGGAACTGTGTGACTCACACTGGCAGTAATTCCCACTAATGCACGCTCTAACTCGATCGAAGGGCGTAATGTTTATTCAATACGCAGGAGCGATAGACGAGTAACACTTAGAGAATAATGCGGGCGGAGTACGAACAGATTTCCTGCGTGAAAACGGATGAAGTCCCGGCCCGCCTGTGGTAAGCATACGCTAATATTTAATTTGCTTTGGGTCGAAAATACTTTTTTAGCTTATCACGTAAGAATGTATATTTGTAGTTTAATTAATTATAATATATGTAAAAAAATATTACCCGTGTAATTTATTGTGCGTAATAATGTAATCAATAAAAATATACTACCTTTAACTCATAGTTTCATATGCAATAATTACATATATCGATATAACGATTACCTATAGCTTAGACTAAAATAAATCAACCTTTTGTATAAAACAAGCTGGAAATATACAGGTACAATTGTTTCCATGTTATTTCTGAAAAAAATTACTCAAAGAACCATTTTATACAATTTCTTATTCACTGCTTGTTTTTTTTATGCATTGTTAGGTTCCTCTCTTGTTAAAGAGATCGGTTATTGATATTTTATTGATATACACAAATTTTCTCCCGTAAATAAATCTTATATATATACATAACCTCTAGATTTGGTTTAAAAAAAATTGACTGAAATACGAATTTTGTGAGCAGCAAAATATGATATCAATATTTATCGAAGCCACGACGGCAACATTATGCGTTACCCGTGCATGCCATTACAATAATCCCATACATTACAGTATGTTGTTATCTGAATGAGGCAGTCATTTCTTGCTTATTTATGAATGCATTCTGTTTTTTTTGCGTGCAGTTCGTTAATTGCCTAAATGTTTTTATATTTATATCTGTTATTTTATATGTGTATAATTCACTACAAGATTATGTATATACCTAACTATTAATATCAACTGAATAGTTATAAAAAATAGACATTGTTAGGATTTTGCCGTTAGTTTTTGTGTATTTTCCCTCGTTTATTGTGTTCAAGGAATAAATGATTGTGATTCATATTTTTTTGTTAATAAAAAAACTCATAGCACAAAATGTTCGTACAGTACTATTAATGTTAATTAATTATAGTATCTGTTGTTTACCTAAGTTTATTTCCTATTAAACAATTAATCCCAATAATTTGTGACTGCCAAATAATATTTGACATACAACGATTAAGAATTATCGTCAATATTAACAACAATGCAAGCAAGCATGCAAACAAAATATGAGTACAATTGCGCTGTGTACAATTTAATGCTTTGTAAAATTTAAGAAATATACCCTGTCGCTTAACTAGCATCTTATATTCTGTACCATATTTCAAAGCACTACAGGGAAGATTTTGAGATCTCGAGTATTAAAAAGTCATTGAAAAACAAACATCCATCCAATTACATTTTTGCGCATAAGATTCTAAAGAAGTAGTTAATAAAAGTCAGATGCTTAGACTTTTACTCACGCATTCAATAAATAAATGTTCCCTTGAGCTCCTACAAAAAATAAACATTATACGTATACCGAGTATTCTCTTAGACTATCGTCCTATAATGGATGTAGCAAAAAATGTAATCCGCACATAGTCCGATAGTCAACAGACAGTGTATGTTTACCTCGGGCGGACCGCAGCTGGCCGATGATAGATGGAGCAATCTGCTGATTGATCGCGGCTGCGTCCGCGGCGCGGCGCGGGAGCGATCGTCTTGAACCTCGGCGATTGATTTTCAAGCTATCATAAAATGATTTAGAAATTCTTCAAATTTAAAAGATATTTTAACATTAAGAAGAAATGGAAAAATATTATCCAACTGAGTACCCGAATTTGCATCGATTTCTACACTAAACAAGGCAAGAGCGAGATCAACGAGGCATACTTAGCTTTTCATACCATGTAATGTAACATCTCTAGAACAAATTAAAGACATGTTTCCTCTTGTCAGCGCTCGATCGACAGCCGGCATTATGTGTTTCGTGAGCGCTGCGTGTGATGCTTTATATAATGTATTATCGATACTGAGCTTCCTTTATTAATAAATAACAAACGGAAAGTGTGTTTGTTTCACCGTAATTATTTATCGGACTGTAACTAATTTTCACCCAAATGATGTTTGAAAATAGGACACATGCCAGAACGACCTTTGTCTATACATTTCTGTAGAAGGCTCAAATTTACGCGGTCTATAGCCTAATGTTGTTAATAAAAGCTCGTTTATGTATATTTTTATTGCGATAGCTATTTCTAATAGTCGTCAGCCCGCTTCCCAGGGACAGAGTTGTAGGTATTTCGCAACAAAGTTGAAACAACAATGTGGACGTCCATACACAACAACATTTGTGTTAACGAAGGGAACACGGGCGCGCTCCGTGAGACCGCCAACTGTGTCGCCGCTGCGCCCGCCACTCGCAACTCGTAACAATCTGAACTCGTATGAATGTTGCTTCGTTGACTTCATTTTATTTGGTCCTCTTGATGTATAATGTTATATTAATTATGATTATTTTTTTATGTAAGAGGGAGGCAAACGAGCAGGCGGGTCACGTGATCACCGCTGTCCATAGATAACTGCAACACCCGCGGGGCACAGAAGCGTTGCCGGCCTTTAAAAAGAAGTTGGGCCTCCGCCATTTAGGCGTCGGTCTTCTGTGGGAGTGTGGTACTTCCCCGGACGAGCCAGCCTATTCATACTGCAGGCTTAAAAAAAGCATGCAGCAGGCTCAAACCATTTAATATTAAATTATACACATAAGTATTTTCATTCCTTAAATTGTTTTGACTATTTCTCCAATCTCGAACTATAAGCTTCTTTATTTTCTATTATTCTTATTTTTTTAATTCTCTCCCTTAAATTAAGTTATTCTTATTTGCTGTTTTATGAGTATAATTTAAATCGGAAACCAGCTATTAATTACACAAACGAAGTTAAATTTCAACAATCGACAGAAGTAATAAAATTCAGCACAGCCGGACAACGAAAAACTGTGACATCCGCTCCAGGGCTGACCAGCGGACCAGCAAATAACATAAACCTCTACATAATTATATTTAAATCAATAAAGAAAAATATAGAAAACACGACTCGACCGACATTTACATATGTACATATATTTACATTTACAAATTTAAGAAGATTCATGATTTCGCTTTTGCACAAGTTATCAAAATTACAATATTTTTTTACAAGTTCAAAATTTATAGTTTTCATGATAATTGGCCAAGAGTGAGTGTACGTATCGCTTATGGAGGGCTAGCTGGTGTGCATTTACTAACAGACGTCATTCTAGATTTTTTATTTGTGAGAAATTAAGTAACATCTGGGGTGCTAGGATTTTGGACCAAAAAAAAGGATTCATGCTTAATGCTTATATTCGTTACAACGACGCGGCGCGCGGCGGACCGGCAGCCCTGCGCCGACGTGTCGCCCCACCTGACAAATGCGCGCGCCGCGCCGCCAATATCACATTATTTTAAGTAATGCGCCGTGAAATAAAGCGAAATACTGAACACGTCCCGAGAGCCGGCGACATTGCATTCAATTTACGAAATTGTAGATGTCACGCTTCATACTTATTAAACGCTACAAGGTACGATATCGCCCAAAATAGAGAAAACTTCAGTCAAGCTTATACGTAAAACTATGTCACAGAACTATCGTTACCCCTCACTTCGCTATAACAGGTGTTGTCTTTTTTTATGACACAAATCGTCGATCAGCAATTCGTTTCTGAAACGAATTTATGATCTGTAATAATGTCGAAAATACGCCAATATCAGCTTACTTTGACCATTGGAGAGGATGAGTAGCATTCGGCGTGAAACTTTCATCCTTACGCGAAGATGCACATATAGAATCTTGTAAATGCTTTCCCATTCGTCCGGTTTCAGGCAACTTTAAATAGTAATAAAACATCATAACGCGAAAATATTTTTTCCACAACCATATTTCAATGAGATACAGTTTAAATTAGACCTTAATCAATGTGGACAATGAATTTAAAAGATCGTAGCTATTTTTATTTATAAATAATTACTTTTTCAAAATATATATACATATGTATTTCATAAATAGCCTAATTTTTGAGTGCTATATACATATATAGTGGTGAATTTGTAAAGTCAAACAACTAACCTTCTCAACACTACGGACCTCAACCAACATACTAAGTTCCCACTTATAATTTTCTAAGAAATATAGCAGGCTTTTGAGAAAGATCTACAGAAAAATTTAAACCTCATAATATTTAAAATAATATTACATTCTACAGAATCTATTTCATTATAATCAATCAGTAATATTCTTACGGATACATTGTGTTACAAGATCTATTTATTGCAATAAAGTGAATTTGTAATTTATTACGAGTACATTGTAACAAGTCCTATTTCTGTAGCTTTGATATTGTTCAACGCACGAGCGTACAAATGATTTCATTATGTTTTACAATTTAAGCTATTAACATCAAAAAGGCAGAAATTTTGCAATGTTTTTAATTTAACATTATTAATTGAGATTTTACACTTTATTATGAAATAAGCATGAAATCAAAGAAGGACTAAAATTATACTGGTGATCTCGACTTATGTATATTTAATTTTATTTTGCCAATACATCTTTTAAGAAGGTTCTAAATTATTATTGCTCAGGTTTAAATAACTAAAATCGATGGCGTATCATAGAACCACAATACTGTAAACACAACCGTCGCCCCCCCCTCCGCCTCGCACGCTTCGCGTCCGGAGCCCAGGAGCTTTATAAGATTACCGACGGGCCTTTACAGATAATTTGATTTCATTTCGCGTCGTTTAAGGGATTTGCCATTATTGCTGTTTAATGTCTTTTATGTCACTTTGACGACGCTCTCTAAAGCGACTTCCTAACCTCTGCTCGCCCACTTAACTACCGATAAAATTGCGCTTGGCCGGCTGTCGGCGACCACACGGTGGCCTTCGTGACGTCGTTAGACCAAAGTTTTGGTACAAAAATTAAGCTTAAATATTTCAAATTATTCGCAGAATTTTTAATATTTTTCTCCTTTTGGTCTTGATTTCATTCATGAGGAAACAACATTAAATTATTTTGAAAGTTTTTGTTTTTAAATATAATTATGGTCAATACCTTTACGATGCCTATTTTGACGATAAACAAATATTTATTCACGAAGAAAGTGGATTTCTCCCCTCATATACATAGATACCTTCCTTTTCGTTTTCCCCCACCGAATATTTGTGATAATACGTACCTTAGAAACTTTCATCTCTTTTTTTATGCAAAAGAGAGGCAAACGAGCAGGCGGGTCACGTGATGTTAAGTGATCACCGCCGTCCATAGACACCTGCAACACCCGGGGGGTCACAGAAGCGTTACCGGCTTTTAAAGGATCTCTTTTATTTGTATAAAAATTTCCAAATAAATGAGATAGTAGTTTCTACTTAAGAACTTGTTTTCATATCGTGCAAGAAAAGGACGTGTTGTATACAAAATACAATCTTATCATTTATTAAATACGTATCATATATCCATAGGGATAAATTACGCGCGTGCGGGTGTCATCTTATATCTTAACGAAAAAGTCTTAAATCTGTATGTTTGAGATCTGTCAGACGTCACGCAGTCCCCGGGCGGCACGTCAACCAGAATACGTCACTCGGCGTCATGTGCGACGTGACGTCACGTCAGAACGCGTGACGACCTTTACTGAAACTAAGAAATGTCGCTGTTTTAATTTCATAAAAACCATTGTCGTATTTATTGCAAACTCGAAATTAAAACTACAAAATCATCAATTTATAGTTGACCTTTTCACCAACATGGACCAGACTCTTCACCTTGAATTTTGAGAACTTCAAACGACCAAACTTCCAGCGACATTGTTTCGTAAGAACTATATAACCTTGCACTTTAAAACAATAGAGTGGATAGTAAAGTCGAGCAGGTTAAGCAGCACGTCGCCGACCATCAGATGAGCGGCCAAATGCTTGGCTATTGCGCATTTAAAAGAGTAGGAGAATTTCAGTGACGTTATTAGAATAAATTGTGGTCGTCCATGGTATTTTATTTAGTAACAAAATAACATATTCGCAATAAAGACAGAATTTAACAATATATGTATATGTACGTTACTTTACCTGCAGGAAAAAGCAGGTTCAGAGTTGAAAGACGTGTGGGCAAGTGGTAAGTGCAGGAAAACTCGGGAGGCTTACCAGGCAACATTTTGTACTATGGAACAGGCCGCACGTCATATTACACTGCCCGATCATATTAGTACTAAAAAGGAAAATTCGACGACGACCCAAACTAGAAGACGTAGGTACACATCATGAGTATGACGCTGCCAAAATAGCTAGAAGGAAAGACGGTCGATGAACAGAAGAAACTAGGTGAATCACCGGCACTTTGGTTGGTTCGGCGGTATGATAATTATTGACTTTTATCTTTTAATATAAAATTATTATCTTTTACATTTTTTTTTTATCTTTCTGTATGTTCCGGCTAATCTCTGAAACGGTTGGACCGATTTTAACGGGACTCTTAACTTAGGCTATTTTTATTATAGAAATATATATGAAGAAATATTGAATAAAGTTAATACGAAAAATTTAATATAAATAATATAAGTCTAAAACAACGCAAAAAATAACAATAAAGTTAATTTAAAAAAAAACGCGATATCGCGGGTACACCTAGTTATAGATAAAAATAGTGTAAAGGCCACTTGTGGACTGAAAATAAAATTACTTCAAGTAAGTATTATAAAGAAAATGTGCATTGCGTGAAATAATATTTTAATTTTCAAAAAATATACCAAAACAAATCTTAAATTTGTTTGGTTACCATACTTTGTAATTTCGTTTTGAGTAAAAATGTATAAACATGTTACCGCTAGCTTTGCCGCTGCAGCAGGCGAAGCGGGCGGTAATTGGCCGCGAACAAAGGGGCTGCAGGCGGCTTTTAGCGGCGATCGCGCCGAGCGGCAAGTGGTCAGGAACGATGCTCTTATGCTGCACTCACAATCCATAAAAATTCACTTTAAAGTCTTTGTCTTTTCAAGTGTATTATGACGCTAGAGCCGGATTATCTCTCGGTCTTCTTAAAGCGCGTAGATTAGATCCATCGCTATGTAGCGGCAGCAGCCGAAATATATATTAATATACAAGATCATCTGTAGTATATGGAGATAAAAAGACGTATTTTATGACGTCCATTATGTTCTTGACCAACCTGCATATAGTTCCAAACCTAAAGGGCAAAACAGGAGCCCATTACTAAGATATTTGTTGTCTGTCCGTCACACTATGGACACTCAATTGTATCTCAGAAACCCTAATAGCTAAACAGTTGAAAATTTCATAGATGATGATTTCATGATGATATATGTAGCGCTAACGCGATACATATATCAACAGACACAAAAAACAAAATAGAATAAATAATTAAGGGAACTCTCATACAACACTCGTGATATTTTGCCTGTTTATATGGCTCTGTACTCAAGCAAGGTATGCAACTAACTTATGTATGTATATTATAGTGTTTGTTTAAAAGAGGTTCCTTCATAACTGCTGCATAATAATTCGCAGCTGAAATGGATGTTAGCATAAATTTTTCTCATAATATAATATAACTCAGAGCTGCCTGCGGTTACGGCTTGCGGTCATAATCGCGGCAGTTACGTGAACGGCCGCGCCGCCTAACCGCCTAATGAGAAGCACTCGTCGGCGCCCGGTCGACTCACCACATAATGACAGGACACCTTTTGTGGCACGCCTTGCCCTTAATTAGTGTGTTATCATACGATTATTTATGTAAATCTATTATTTTTATGTATCATATCAATTATAAAATTTTTCAGTCAGGTATGTTATTCATATAGTTACTATCAACAAAATTGTTAAATGTCACTGTATTATGTTTTGAATTTAATTAAACAAATAAATATTTTACATTGAATTTATTAAGCCATTTATTGGCTTTTATAAGAAATGACGACATGAGAAGGAGGGAGAAGGAGGTGTTGCTATCAACTAAAAAATACTATATATTTATGTTTCCAACAAAATATTCAAACGTTTTTAAATATTTCGGATTAGCCAATTCTCCTTCTGATCAACTCCTGCCATTCCATTTATGCCCTGGAAGGCGATTATATAACTAAAAATAAATCACCAGCACGCTGGCCCGACTTAATACTTTGAAAAAATATCAGCCAAGTGCAAGTTGGACTTGCTCACGGATGTTTATACACCAATATTTATATAAAAATGGCAAAAAAATTGTAGGAAAGCCCCCATTATATATTTATTTTATTCTTTTTAGTATTCGTTGTTACAGCGGCAATAAAAATACATCTTCTGTGAAAATATCAACTTTCATACAGCCTGGCGGCAGACGGGCGGAGTTATGCGGGGATAGTGATGTTAAAAGAGACCTTAAAAGGCACTTTTCACGTCAATATTTGATAAACATTCATATCATAATCAAAGTACAGACTACCATCTATCGGTAATAGGGTGTTGCTTTGCCCTTTGAGTATGTAACCCTAAAAAATTTATATGAAACAGCAAATATCAAAACTTGCAATCTCACTCACAGCCAATAAGATCGATAAACAAGGAGACGGGCGCGGGAAGATTAAACAAGTTTCTTCATAAATATTTAGCGCGGCCGACGTTGTTGCGCGGCTCCTCACCTGAAATAAACTAAGCCTTGGTCACTCATCCTGCTCTGTGAAGCTCGTCTTCGAAACGCCGGTTGTAAATATTATATCAAGTAGCAATATTAAGACGGTTGCAGCAAATAAAGGGCCTTAAAAATATCATATGTCATTGAAAAGCATCTTCAATTTTAATAAGTAATAATTGTTCCTATATATTTATTTAATAATATCGGTCCCTAAATCATGGAATTACAGTTTGTGAATGAAATATTCAAATAAATTACTAAAATACCAGAATCTGTATCCTCGGAGTGAGCGAACGATCTGATGTTGTGTAAACATCACTGCTGGCCGAGTCTGGCTCCACACAGGATCACAATAACTCAATTGTCGAGACTGCCACAGCCCAGCCAATATAGCTGCGTGCCTAATTTAGATATGACCGCTCAATCAATGCATATTCGTGCGCTGGTCCGCATCGACCAGCTTAGCGTCGTGACGCGTGTACATCATGATGCGTGTACATCATGATGCGTGTACATCATGATGCGTGTACATCATCGCTCCTTATTGAGGTTTTATTGATATGACGCTAGTTTGTTGTCAGATCATCATGGTGTATTGTACAAATGGAAATAGTAGAGGTATATATAATAATCTCGGCGTACTTTTAGGGTAACAAAATAACTCCATGATACTTCTGAGTTACGTTAAATTTTCCTATATTTTAGGGAAATACGATTTATGATTAAATTCCTTGATGTTGCTTTTTCTGCAAACCGAAAGTAAATATTTTTGTCCCTCGTTTGAAGCCCTTTCCTTGATTGTTTATTACCATCACACGGGAAGAGGCGTAGCTAAAGCAGCAAAAACCAGAAAAAATATAAATTATCCATTTTCACTGCTCAGTTATAATTATTACCATTATTCGGTTAAAAGGAGCTACCATTGGAACACACAATAATTTGACATTTGGTCCACAAAGAGGCTAATATTAAAAGATGAATACTTCACCATTTTATTTATACGAATTATTTTAGAAAATCATAAAACAAATCTGATTGTATCATCAAAAACGGTGCAAATCGTCGGTTCTGCGGAAATCCACAAAGTGCTACAAAGCTACGAGAGCTCTACGACAAGTCTACGTCAGCGTAAAAACCTATTATCTTCCCTTTTACATCGAAAGTTGTTAAAGAGATCGTTTCATACGCGTCAAAATTGTTGAGCAAATTCTTCTCCCGCAGATGTACTCGTGCCAACATCAGAATACGTAATGAATAACTAGTGGGGAGAATATTAAAGATGCAATCTTAACAAGTCGCAATGTTGAAAGAGTTCCCCTTAAATTTAATTGATTTCTGAGCGTTTCCATATAGCACAAATAGCTATACGTATATGCCTAAGAAGTACATTATTTTAAAAAGAGGGAAGCAAACAAGGAGGCGGATCACGTGATATTAAGTGATCACCACCGAACGATATTTTTGTTTACAGGAGTTTCTTCCATTATCGTAAGGGAATGTCTAAAAATATCACGCAAGCGATTAAAAAAACCGTTCACATCACAATGTTTTAATGACAACAACTCTTCTTATGAACAGTATGGATTTTCAACATTCATTACTGTTACATCACGAATGCATGCTATGCACTGGTACTTAACCGAGCGTTATCCGGTTGCATCCTCAGCTGTGACGCTTCAGAGCCCGGGGTTTGCTACCTAAACTAAGAGTTTGGTGAGTTTTGTACACAAAACGACTACCATCTTAACTCAGCAACCCAAAGGGTAACCAGAACCAATCCTAGAACAGGATTATACAAACACTTGATGCAGTCATTAAGCAACAATAAACATTACAATGTATGTATGTTTGAACTAGATTTAAATCGTAGATATTACTAATCGCTTGGTACTTGTTATCAAAAATATATTAATATTTATATTATTTTTGTCATAAAAACTAGTTTATAATAAAAAAAATTCTACGTTCTCCTTTCTTCTAGTGTTGTAGAAGAAAACTTTTTTCAGTGTAATTTTACTAATAATAGGTGTTCCGTTTACAACATAAAATAACTTCTGTCAAAACATTTGCACGTATCCATAAGCACCGTAAAATGGTAGTAATCAAATGTGAGTGCAATTTTTGTACGTGTCTCACCCTGCAGAGCTAATAGCGAAACCGAAGCGACCCGGAGCTGATATAAAAATGGTATAAAAGAACACCGCCCCGTCCCGCCACACTGCGATAAATCCTTTGCGTCGTTCGTCCTCATTGCCTTTCTTTGTATCGACATTGAAACAAAACGCAGATAGTTAAGGTCCCTCTACACGATCAGCCAATATATGTAACTTGAGTGCAGTTTTATTAAAGTTATGAAAGAATTTTCAATAAATAATATTTAAGTGATAAAAGAAACGTTAACTATCTATCTATACGTATACATATAATAAAATTGTAAATGAGCTATGTCTGTACATGGGAGATATTTAAGAAAAAATATATAGAGGCTCTTTATAAGACCTATAGAAGACAAAACAATTAGTTTCAGAATTTCTGTCTGTATGTTTGTACACACATCACAGCAAAACTACCGAATGGATTTGGATGAAATTTGGCACAATGCTGGACTATGACCTAGAAGAAAAGATGGGCTACTTTTTATTCCGGAAAAATGTACGATTCCCGAGCGATATAATTTATTGCACCCGAGTAAAATCAACGCGGACGAAGTCGCGAGCATCAGCTAGTATATAATATAACACTACATACTTTCTACATGAAAAAAAAATTAGGATAAATAGCTTTTTAGGATTCCGCACCAAAAAGGGTAAAACGGGAACCTTATTACTAAAACTTGGCTGCCTGTCTGTCACCAGGCAAAAAGTGATGAATAATTAATACAAGAAATAAAAATAAATTGGTCATTTTAGGCTGCCGTTTAAAGAAAACTAAGTCTTTCATGGGTCTCGTGTGCGCTTCTATAATACGATTTCTGTAAAAATACTAATTTTTAATTTGTAATCCTGAAAATAGTTTCAGGACTGACTCCTTTTCCCATGTATACAGTGTGCGAGGTACACGTGAAAAGTTTCTCAATCAGTGCAGAGTACATAAAGCTGCAGTCACACAGATAGTCCGCCGCCCGCCGCCGGCCATCGGACTACTCTAATTTAAATTTATAACCAAGTATTTACCGATTTTGTATTTATTTATTGTTGTTTTTTCTTGGTAAAATATTCACAGAATAATTTATACTACTATATACGAGTATATACTACTTTATGAATGTACTAAAACAAGTAAATAAGTCTGTTAAAATTTAAGTAGTTTTGATTTTATGAACTAACTAAAATTCTTCCATGCTGGTCTGGAAGCGAATGAAAAACATAGAATTTACTAGCTGCTACTCTTCCTTTGCAGATTGTAAAAGTCAATCAAGGGAAAAGGCTTTAAAGGGGAATCTTCAAAGGCGATGGGCTAGTAATAAGCCCACCATTTTTTCTAAACATGGCCTTCAAATTTCGCGACTCTTGGCTCTGTCTACCCCGTAATGTCGGTCGTGATATTGTATATGCACTAAAATACTGCATAGGGGAAAAAGTTTCTTCTCTGTAATAATGTCAACATGTTTACCTGCGGAGGGCAGCCCTGCACCATTCCAGAGCTCGTTTTTCGGCTCCATTGCGCGCGTCACGAATTACCACTTCAAAGGCACCGCGCGCCTTCGTTATTTTCCCGTTCCGGGACGGGTCGCCGCGCGCCGCCGGACCAGCGCTCTATGCTAATCCGGTGGTCGCTCTCTGCAATCACATGGAGACACACTGGCGAGGGTTCACGCAGCCATGATTCTTTTATGATTTATCCCTCAAATAGCGTTTAAAAACAGTACAGTAAAACATACATAATAACAAACGCCATTTTATTCTAGCCTTCTCAAGTTAATTTTATTTACAATTTCTATATATTATACAAAGAAAAATAAATAACCAACAAAGTCCGAGACGGACTTCTTTTGAAGGCAAATATATTATCTATATAAAATGGCATAAAAATGAAGGTCCCTCTAAAATATAATAATATATTTTATTATATTTTGAGTATGTGCTGCAACTAAGGCTGCACTAACTTTTGCCACCGGCGCGCTCACGTGGAATTTGGTCTGAAGCCTATATATTATATTGATATATAGGCTTCGCAGAACAGAACAAACTGCATCGAAAATCTTTACATGTAATAAAATCGTAACTAATCGCCGTCTGTACAAACAAAAAACTTTAAAATCTTTTGTTATAAAAAAAATATGTCGACCATCACATGAAGACAAAATATAAATACGTATACAAATAATACATTATTATCTTAGATTGTTCAGTGCGATTGCCAAGTCAATTTATTTATATAAAACAAGAAAAATTAAAATTACTATTTTTGATTTCCTTAGACTGTAAAATCTCTAATATAGTTAATAACGTAAGAAAAGTTTATAAGGTGGAATAGGTGGGAGAATGTATTTTATGAATAGCGTGTCGTAAACGTGGTACAATGCACCCCCACACGCGGTCATCAGTATGTCAGCACGTGGCAAATTGACGCTTGACGTGAGCGGTGACGTGACGCGGCGCGGCTGGCGCGCGCGGATATCAATCACGGGCGGTGGGAAATTAATCGCGCGATTGTGACATTAGATAATTACGCAATAATGAACACAATGCCTTGTTTATTGCAACATCCAGTATTAACTAAATTGTAAAACTTGTTAGTAATTATTGGAATGATGTTATTTACCTGTGAAATGGAGATAGTCCACTCTTCATACAAACTTGGACTCAAATGACCTGATGATTAAAACTGAAAAAATGAAATTGGTTGGGTGGTTGGTTGGGTGGTTGGTTGGTTGGTTGGTTGGTTGGTTGGGTGGTTGAG
>JADGIL010021568.1:0-25867 GCA_020352625.1 Cactoblastis cactorum | reverse complement strand
CGAGATCTAGTAAGTAGTTTTTTTTTATACGTCTAAATCGTAAACCGGAATTTACCTTTCATTCAACCAACGCAAATATGAAAATATCAAAAAACGTTTTATTTCATAAACAAAAACCTGACGCATAAGCCCTGAACTATTATTTTCTAACTGCTACGGAACCCTTAATGGGCGAGTCCGACTCGCACTTGGCCGCTTTTTTATGCTTGGCCGTTGTCGCGCCCATGAATAGAGCATTTTGATTTTAACCAATTAAATTGTGAATAAAAGGAATACCAGTTACGACAAGAGGTCATAATAAAATGTCAAGTGATTAATTAGCACTTCATGGAAGCGAGGGATTTAGAGTCAGCTTCTGTGAGGTTTCATGATGTCGATACAACACGTCACACGTAGATTGTCATATTTTAGCATTTGTTACAAAATATTTTATAATTTTAATAAATTTGTCATCATCTGCCTAGAGCTTATCTCACTGAATGCAGTGGGCTTATGAAAAAAATAATAATAATAAACATTTCATTTCTGCTAAACAAACGACATTGTATGCCCAAATAAACAATAAATAATTAATTTCATGTTAACTGTACAACTTTACGAAGCTAATTGTAAAATATAAGATATATTTAATATTACGTGATTCTCAAAATCTGTTCTTAGGAACTCAATAGGTAACAAAACTAATAAAGACTCGACTCGCGAAGAAAATTCACAAAACAGCGACACAATCCCACAGTTTTGCTGTATAAAATAGGTTTCTTGTGTAAATTTTAAAAGAATTATAGTTGCCCAAGGCTCCGTCCACACAGTTGTACAAAATAAATAAAGCGTTCGTAATTAACCGGCGCGAACAATTAGTTGTATAACCGGGTTTTGTGTCGTGTAAAAAGCGAATTTTCTCGAAACTCGAGACGATTCCCAGAAGGCTCAGTTTCTCGCGGACCCGACTTTTTGCCACAGAATTAATATTTAATGGCTGCATTCGTATTGCACGCGATTTCGATTTAGATAAACGTTGAAATACTTTGTTTAAGTTGGAGTGTGTGTATTATGAACGACCAGCTATTGCCTGCGGTTTCGCACGCATGAAATTTGCTTTCCCCATAGAAAAATCAATAAAATCCCTCTGGCAGTGGTGTAACGAAATAGAAAATTTAAAGAAAACCTTCAGCTTAACCTTAAATAAACGAGAATTATTAAATAAGTACTTAATCTCCTTAAATTTTATCGGGAAAGGTACGCAATTGCGAAAGAATTCATTCACAAATGTATCTGTATTATAACGTTTGGTGTGGTTGTAAGTATTATAACGTTTTGTTCTTTTCTAAATAAAGGTAACCTAGTTACTTCAGAAGGTCCAGTCTATATAACTAAATTTCACTTAAATCGGTCCCGTCTCAGCTCAGTATTTGAATTTATTCGTTACAAATAAAAATACAATAACTTTTCTAGTTTAAGTAGCAGACCCCAAGCTTCGAATAAGTAGTAAATAAAATTACAATAATAGGTACAAAAGAATTGATAGGTGTGTGGTGTTTATAGATAATAATAATTTCGATTTTTCGGTGATGATAATAATACCTACGTCATATCAGTAATATTGATTGTGTTCGCATACCTTTCTATTCTAAATACTATTTCATGTTAGATGACTCGTGACTTTTGGCTATTTCTACCCCGTAAGCTAAGAATGTGGCATGACACTGAATCCATATTGTGAACTTTTATGATAAACCCACCATTTTACTAAGCGGTCTCCTAGTCTCGCGACTCTTGGCTCTGTCTACTCTGAAAGGGTAAACACGTGATGCTATATTTGTGTAGGTTATTTAGTATCCTTACGTAAGTGACAGCTCATTCATAAAACAAGTAGGTGAGGCAGTAAAGTTGTCTTTCGGATATATTTATGGCGAGGTTTGGCAAGCCTCCGCCTGCTGTATACAAAGTAGCGTCTCTACTTGTTCCACCAGGACACGTCTCCCCATCCGGAGTTTCTAGAACATACGTGATCTGACCACCAGAGAACTCTGAAGTGTTGGTGACATAAAAATTGTTTGATAAATATGAACTGCGGGCGACTTAACTTATTAATAATATTTTATAATAAAGCTGCCATGTCAAAAGCAGATGGTAACCTTTAGTGAATGTTACCTTAAAATTATTACAATTAATATTACTTATTATATATACCTACAGCCAGTAACCTACCACTTTAACCAGTTTTTTACTATCTGTTTAGCAATGGTAAGTACTATTTGTATTTTTCCCTTATATTTTCTATGTAAGTACATATAGACATTGCCCAGTCATAGTTTTATTATATGTTTGTGTAGATTTATTTTATTCGTAGGAAACCTAAAGCATTTAAAACACACATATATACCTATAGGCATATTATAAAAAATTATTTAACACATATACAGTAATAACTATAAGTGACAGAAAGACTGAAGGTGACGTAATACGGAGAACACGGCCCGCGACCCCAGTGGCCCGCACGCCTTATATATCCTCAACAATGAGCGTAAATATCGCACACTTACAGACTATTCACTACAGAATTACCTATATCAAGTAGACCAGGCAAATCATCTTATGTAAAAACCAAGCGTGCCATTATTTTCTAGTCATATGAGAAAGCAGATGTGTCGCCGGTCACATCACTGAATTCTCAGTGGCAAATGTCTCATGGCTAGGCTGTAAGTGATAGAAACACCTCGTCCTCTCATCCCACTTTTAAAGCTGTTTTTACAACACAATTACCGCATAATCAAATGATCTTTTAATTTTCCTTTGACGTCTGCTATCTTGAATAACAAAAACTTACCTAAGTAAATAGATTTACTTAGGTACGTTTATTTTACGCAAAGAACGTACACTTGTGTATTTATGCAATATGCATGTCTACTTTATACAAGTCCGTGTTGTTCACCGATTGACACATACTACGTCTCGCCTTTACTCCGCATCCACTTAATTCAAAATCGGGTTACATTGCCGGCTCGAACCTGTACTTAATTTAATTATGTCGCCGGAGCGGCGATGGAGTGGGAGCGCTGCGCATTAATACCATTTAAACTTGGTAGAGGTGCGACCGAGCGGTTTCGCTATTAATTAAGAGATCATTATCGTGCCGTAATCTTGCTATCGGAATGATGATGTATGGTGTGATTGCCGCTTTTATTTGATTTGAACTTTGTTGCACAAGGTGTGGACAAATTGTATTTTTGTTTAGATGAATACTTAAGTATTTTTTTCTTGAAAGCCTTTTGACTTATTTTAATATATTTACCATTATTTGTGAGTTACTCAAACGGATTTCTATATATGTACATATAAATGTCACATTTTATTAGTGGGCTGTCAATTCTGTTTGTAATAAGTATAAGTAGAATTATTTGCATGTTGCTATTTACATATAAAGTGATCTAAACGTTTGCGCAATAATATCTGCGCCTTATGGAAATTATTCCCTCTCATTCAAATAATACAAATAGGTACCTAATAACAATAAGTAACATTTCTAAGAAAGCCTTTGTAGCATCGGTGGAAGCATATTTCAAACGATTTCGCGCCCACACATTAACCAGTCGGGAGCAGCCGGCGATTGTCCACATTCGCCGCCATCAAAACTGCATTTGCCGATACCGGTCGTCATTTTTCCTCAGCTGAGAACATTAGCTACCGGGCGATCTAAATGTGAATTGTTTTACTGACGAGCAATTTCTGAAATAAGATTTAAGTATCTATTTACATAATACGATATAAGTAGTTAAGGGGTGTTATTCATTAGTGGAAGATTGGTTTAATGGCGGATGAGAGTCGCACATTTTTGCCCGCGGCTTAATAGTATGCATTTAGCATTTATCCACATGACAAAAAACATTATCAATATCTTAATTGCTTCATTTGGTGTACAAGTGTACATTGGAAAAGTAAATAAATAGGGGCAAATCACACAGAAATACATACTTATATTAAGCTAGTACCTATGTATACAAAACATAAATATAAAAAATAAATTAACCAAGCCTATGGACTTAAATTTAAGTCTTACTTGAATTTATGCTTTATTTCTTTGTCTTTAAACTTGCTCTTTTTTACAGAATGAAGGAATTAAAAAAATATACGCTTTACAAATGTTTATCAAATTAAATGAATAAAGGAGTTACAACTTTACAACACAGGTCTTACAGGTCAAATATTTATTGTTTTTATTTTATAAATATCATAGATATACATACCTACATATATCTTACCATTATTTTTAATCTTAGCAGGTTTATTTTGTTCAACCAAATGTTAGGTACATATATCTAAGTTACATTTGTATGTGTGCATGTTAATGAACTTTAATTCACAAAAAAATGCATTAAAAAAAACTTAAGTTACCTACATTTAACATACAAAATTGCTGGTGTGTCTAATGCAAAAACATTTTACATTATTTGTCGGTAAGTACTTAGTTTTTTTAATAGGCGCTATTTGGCAGTAATTTAAATAATATCAAAAATAGTAGGATGCCCGTCCATTGGTTTGCAATACAATAAGAATTTAATAAGTATTAAATTAAACAAACAGGAAATATTAAATTAAGGACAAAATATGCCATAAAATATACTAAAGTAGGTTATTAAAATATACCTAATATAAGAAGGAATTACTTAAGTACCTATACCTAACAAAAATATCGTACTTCATTTAATATTAAGAAGTAAAGCAATCCACAATAATTACCACATACCTAATGTTCTATGAATATTTTTTACGTAGTTAGATAAGTAGGTATCTACTCTGTTTTTTTTTGGTAAAACAATGGTTATAAAAAATAAATTGCAACGTTTTTGTACAGCAAGAGTCAGTTAAGTGTCTTCGAAGTGCCTTTATTGTTAGCTATATTGATGAGATGAATCATTCGCTTGGTAACTAGAAAAATAAATTAATATCTACTTAACTAAGTAGGTACATAACTACTTATTTACGCATGACTTAACTCAAAATACATGGGTATTTACCTACCCATCTTAATTTGAATAATTGAAACAAGGTAAATAGATAATATCTACAGTACCTACTCACACTCAGTAAGCATTTGATAATTAAAATACAAATTCATAGACAAAACATATTTAAAAAATTAAATGGTCCTTTAACGGCTTATCTACTAAGTAAAAAATACACAAAAAATAAACTCTCAAAAAAAAGAATGCTGGCTGTTTTTGTATAGGTAGAGACATACTCTCATTCGAATAAAAATAATCGTCTTAGCTCACTAGCTGCCGAGATTTTATCGCATCGTCCAGGATTTGTCTGCAAATGTCATGTGTAAGTTAGGTGTCGCGGTGTGGCGGCGGCGTGGCGAGGCTTGGCTACCGGCCTTATCCGATGCAGGCCCCACGTTCGCCCATATGTTTCTTTTTGCACCTCACACCGACACGAACACCTACCCATCCTCCTTTTTTCTTTCAGTACGACTCGTCAAATTACTAGGTAGCGACGCTAACGGGTTACTCACCCAAAGATAACGAGAATTAAGAACGACTCGACTCGACTTGTCTACGGATTTTACACACATATAAAATATAACAAGTAGGTAGACCGTAGTTTCCTGTGAATTTTTGTGTGTAATGGATTTTAGTGGATAGCTTTTAAATTTTAGTGTTATATTCAAAGTGGCTAGACTTCTGGCCCCAGGTTGTTTGTCGGCGGGTCGCAAGTCGCGAGGTCGCGAGGCGGTAAGCACACCGCGGATCGCCATTAGCGCCGCGCATTCAATAATAATGAACGAGCCGCACCAAAATATCCCCTGTTTACACCCACTCGCTCGCTCGCTCCGCCGCCGCACCGACCGACCGCATTTTATTTTTTCGCTGTCGCACATTTCGCCGTCATAGCTATTTCCACTCGAGGCATTATACGCGCGGCAATGTGTGCGTGAGTCAACGTGGACCGCTCCGTCGTCGGTGAGCAGAACTCGTCGAATGCGTGCTTCCCATTGGCCTGAACGTCGAGATCGCTTATTAAGGGCGGAGTTACACGCGTTTCTCGGCAATCATTGGCTACGAAGGCGCCCCGACACGGTCCGATTGGTCGAGGTGATTTTTATAAGCGCGGCAGTCCACGTGGACTCGTTTATCTATTCAGACGCCGGCGGCGCGGTCGCGGGGAGAGGCCGGGGGGTATACGGGCAATCAGTAAAGGCGGGAGGAATACGGCCATATTTATAAGAGCTGCGGGGATGCAATCACGAAGCGGCGCGGGGGTCGGCGGGCGGTCGAGGGGGGGGGCGCGGCGGCCATTTTGAGGGCAGCTCTTTTTATTCGTTTTTCGCGCGGGGTGCGTCGTCGGCGGGAGCGCGCCGTGCGCTAATTGCGGGGGTAATGAGGGCGCTCGACTCGCCTCACTCACTCTATTAAACTCGCTCGCTATCGACTGCCTTATTGATTTGTCCTTAATCGAGGTGCGGTGGAGTGGTAGGCACGGCAGCGGCAGAACGTAAACAACGAGCGCGGAAATGTCGCGCAAATTGAATTTAAATGATTAGGTCGACGCTGCACGCCGCGACCAAGCCACTGACCTACTCAACGCCGCCGCCCGCCGCCTCGCCGACACCGACACATCGCCTCGCATACACCGCCTTGCCGATGTTTGCATCAATTTGTCTGAACTTTGTTTCATTTCAAATTCATTTTCACTTTTTCTACAACGTTATACTACAACAATATGGAATTATGCCATTAAAATATGTTGTTTGCGTTGTTTGAAGATTGTTTGCATGTAAAAGTACTTACTACCGTAGCTGTTATAATTGCTAGGTCGGCTTAAGTCGACCTCTCTTTAAATTATCTAGGTACCTATCTCAAACACGAGTAAGTAGGAGTTATCAATTGGAGATTTGTCAGATATGTCAGCTTTATTGCTCAGCACTTAGTGAGCTGGCGTGTTATAAACAAAATGTGAAGAAAATTATAACATGCGAATGAACTTAGAAATAAATACATATATGAGTCTGTTTTAAGTAGGTAGGTACTTACCTCTTATTATGATCAAAGGTGGCATATAAATAGGTAGTTTGATTACCTGCTTATCCCACATCTAAAACAGGAGGATGTTAATGAGCAAGGACGAAAGCTACCTACTTGTGTACTTAAAGCCTTTATTATGTAGATCGGCATGTTTATGTTTACTTACTTACCTGGAAGTGAAACAATATTCACGTTGGTAAAGACACAGGCAAATTTACTTATACGACATCTATACTAATATTAGGTATAAAGAAGTAAAGTTTGTAACTTTGATTGTTTGTTTGTAAGTACTAATCTTCGGGAATACTGAACCGATCATGAAAATGCTTTCACAATTAGAAAGCTACTTACACTCTTCAAGAGTGCTAAGTAAGTATAGGCTAAACGTAAGGGATTATATCCTCTGCTATATATTATAGGTATTTTAACGCCCAAAAAGTACATATGTACATATGTGTAATAAAATTGTAACGGAGCTATGTCTGTACATGGGAGATATTTAAGAAAAAATATATAGGGGCTCTTTACAGGGTCTATAGAAGCCAAAACGATTGTTATTAGAATTTTTGTCTGTCTGTCTGTATGTTTGTCTGCGCATCACTTAAAAACTACCGAATGGATCTGGACGAAAGGCACAGCGATGGACTATGGTCTAGAATAAAAGATAGGTTACTTTTAATCCCGGAAAAATGAACGGTTCCCGAGGAATTGCAAATATCGTAATTCTACGCGGACGAAGTTGCGGGTATTAGCTAGTATAAGTATACATAAAAAAAATTATAATTGCAACATAAAGTAAGATCGGGATTTATGTCTAACCGGGTAGCGCACATACTTACATACATGCCATCCACCACGTTGCGGAGGTCGTCTCATGTAAAGGTTAGAGCCGTATCATACATAACAACAAGTTCTTATATTATACAAGCGTCGACATGTACCTATTTGCTATTAATATGTTTGTTAGACAAACAACAAGCAGCGTCATTAATACGAAAGAAAAAAAACGTGTTTTCTTACAATTGGTCACAGTGTGCGTCCGTTTGGTGCAGTGAATAAGCGAAACAATGTAATTTGTTTGCAGGCCCCAGACGTTTGCTCAGGTGGCTACATTCTACAGAATGTAATGTAGTTAACATTACCTACCGCGCTGTTATACATTACCATTTTCCTGTTAATAACTTCTATAAAATTGACGCAAGTCGAGCTGAAAGTATTAGGTATTAACGAAGTGAAAACGATATTAAGTACTTCACGTATTAATACATTACGGTTTTGACAGAGCCATGAGTTGTTGCGAAGCTCACGCTTAGCTGAATAGTTTGATAAATTGGTGGAATTCAGATTTTGTACATGCATGTTGCTAGCGCAAAGCTAAAAAATATTACTAATTTTAAGCCCTTTCCCTTGATTGATTTTACAATCTGCGTGAGAAGCAGTTGAAAGTTCTCTCATTACTTATATGAAAAGATATTTAAGATTCTTATATTTTCCTTATTGTTATAATGAATAATTACTGAGAAATCATTGACTTCTCTTCAGCATGAGGCACCCCGAGCACGAAAAATTATTGATGTTATTCTGTTGAAAATGTAAAACCATTTTCATTAGGAACCATCAGCTATTAAGTAAGTATAATCTTAAAAACTAGAAAAAGAGAAATGTCGTAAAAAGCCCATCATAGGTCGCCACTGGTAGAAACAACAGAGATAAAAACAAATTCAGAGCACTATGCAAGCACAGCTAGCGTGGCCAGGCTTCTGGATAAAGCCGGACATCTTTGATTGCGTGTCTGGGCAAAATAAACCGTGTCCGGCTTTTCCGGCTTTTGGTAGGCTTTTTACATTTCTCAAACGAACGATAATAATCAAAACAGCTTGATTTTACATAGGTACAAGTTTTTGTCGTACCTCTTAATACATATGTATGTATATCCTCAATAATAATCCGGCCTGTACCTGCCCTAAGGTCCGGCCAAACTGGCTAGTCTGTCCCAAACGAGGATAATCAGTTTAGTTCCTTAAACGACCGTACCGGCGCAGCTCTATAAATAGAATTAACAATTAGAAAAACTATAATTTTTCATGCTCGAGAGTACAATATCCATTCTGTCAGACTTAAGTAGACTCCCTGTGGGCTAGTAGTAATTTGAGCTGCTATGTGTGCAGGATTCTTCGAATTTGTAGAGGTCAGGACGGATCTTTAAAAAAGGCGACGAAAAAAAAGTACATTGTAAGGGTTTTTTGTTGTAACTTTAGAATTTTTTTTAAAAATATAATACATCCAATGGGAGATAATTACTGATATCGGGCATATTTACACTAACATTTTTTTTTGTGACAATAACATGTTTTATTACCTGTCACCACTACCTGTCATCACTACCTCTGAGCCTCCATTCAATCAATAAGCCCACCATTCTACTAATTGATCCTCAAATTTTTATCTCAGTCTACCCCTCCAGGATAAAGATGTGATAATGTACATATCTTTCATTTTTTTATTCGCGTTTGACCAGTTCTCCAACACATGCAGACTTGTGCAATTAAACTTAATACTTATGTAGATACAACATTTTACTTTAAAATTTGTGTAAGTAAACGTTGTTCATGTCATGTTTCTTGGAAATATTTTTAGCTTGCATGTAACAGATTTACAAATTTTGATGTCTACATTTTCTATTTTAGCTGTCTATTATTATTTTTTGTGTGTGTTTTTTTACTTATTTATTTCCATCAATTAATTATGTTAATTTTATTATTGATGCTAGATATCGATATAACACGAGATGAATTCTATTTTATACTCTTACAATATATTATTTTATTAAGTATCGTATACATAATAACGGCCTCGTTGGCGCGTGGTAAAGTCTGCCTCTAAAACAAGAGGTCTCGGGTTCGAATCGCTGACATGATGGAAAATTGTATTTTATGATTAGTCTGGGTCTCGGATAATATATAAGGTGTCGTTGAGTTAGTATATATATATATATATATATATATATCCCATAATAAAAGTCTAGAAATAAGTTTGGGGCTAACGTCATTTATGTAATTTGTTCCTATATATTTATTTAATCATAAAACCGGAACATTTTTGATGTAAACTTTATAGAATCTTAAGATTTAGGTACCTTAGAAAAAAATAATAATAACAAGCTAAATATTATTATTTAATTTGTCATCAAAGCATATCGATATCAAACATTTTCAGCTTATCTGAGACTGGAAAATAGCTCATATTTGACTTTCAGATTTGCCTCATATCTACTGTCACGGCAAGTTAAAATGAAAGCTTGTAAAAATGACAATCTGTCTGAATTTCATAATTTTAAACGTTTCAGAATTGACATAATGTGTTTTTCATTCAATGAGCACAGGTTTTTTATGTAATAATATTGCATAGAATTTTTTGTTTTGTTTTTATTATTGCATAGAATAATACGATGCAGGGTTGCCAGATTATAACCAAAGCCACACATTAATGTTTGCTTGCTTAAAATGTTCCCCTATATTTTGTAATCCCTCAATGTTTCATTGACTAGTCGGAAATTATAGGTTATAATTATATTGACTAAGTAAAATAAATACCAAATAAATACGTAAAACTTAATATATCTTTCTTCATATGTGCAATAATTTCATAATTATATTTTCAAAATATTGTAAACAATTTATTAAATAATTGTTTTAATTACTGATTTTAGCTGCCAACATACTTGAAATTTTTAACTTTAACTTCCTGCTGAGTGAACGCGAACAGCTTAACTTCGAACTTCAATGTGTATTTTTAACATTTTGCTATACATTTTTATACCACAGCTAATCAAACTTTATCAAAAATATCAGCTACAACCACCAATTGAGTACTTATATGGGGTGACTTGGTGTATTCTAGATGAAAAGATCCGTTTTAATATTCAACTAAATTAACTGTCTTTTCGTAAATGAGACATAAATACTTTATTTACAATGGGTCATAAATAGTTTTCAATGAAGTACCTACGATTAAGTAAGTATATTACATCATTATTATATCACTAAAATATTCTGCTTTTTTTTTGCGAGTTGACTGACTTTTCTGAATGTAAAAATAAATAATCGTCAACCCTACTACTTCACATTGAATATTTAGGACGTCACGTCTGTTTAGGGAATCCCTTTAATGATGATAAATGTGATAACATTCTTTTTTTAAATCTTCATCGTGCCGAGATTATTTTGACACCGAATAATGGTCATTATGTTTTAGTGACAAATGACGTTTGTACCTAATAAGTAGTGTTATACCTAATTAAAAAAGTGCAGTAAAAATGAGCTTAAGTTTATAGCAAAATATTTTTTCTTTTTAAGGTCAAGAATAACAATTTACATATTTATATTGTATTATAGATATTCTACAAAATAAGTAAACATAAAGACCAATTTCTGGTCTATGCGGACAGAAAAGAGGGCCTTTGCTGCCTTCTAGATAATAAGTAGAAGGTCGCAGAGGAAGATGAATATAAAGAACACTAAAATATTTAGGACGAGCTGATAAAATTTTACGCAGTTAGCTTGATTTGGCTATGGACAGGGATATTTAGAAGAGAACCTTTGCCCGGTTGTGACATCTGAATTCTAGATTTCACTAAAGAAAAGTCACCAGCAGTTATTGGTTTAAATATTTTTTTAAAGCTCATCCAGCCCTAAACCTGCGTATATCAAACTTAATATGAGGCAACATAATAGGTCGGGTTACAGTCAAGTGTAACAATCGAGATAGAATGCGGGCAGCTCGGAGTAAGTACCGCCGACAATAGAGCGCGCGGCGAGAGCGATATGAAATTTCATTAACGAGGGTCGAGGCAGACTCCGCAAGACGGCGGGCAAACAGCGCGCGTGAACCCACGAATAATTCACACGCGAGCCCTACAAATAAGCCCCCCGCCCCGCTCCCATCCCCGCTATCCCTCCCGGCCGCAAACTGAGTTATTTATCGCCCCCGCGCCTCCCGTGTCGGGGACAGGAAATACCCGCACGTATTTTTACAGGCCTTAGAACCACTAGCGACATCTCTCGGGGGGCCGGAGAACCCGTGGCTTCGACGACGTCTGCGCTTTATTCGTCACGTGTTTATCTCTTCGTGAGTAACGACTCTTGTCTGTCTATCGTACGTTTGCTCAGAAACATCTCGCTAATAACTACTTTCATCTGTCGAGTAGACACTATTTGTTACAATTTTATTATAATGTAAGATGGATTAGTTTTGACTGGAACAATGTGACTTTATTTGGTCGTAGGGATTGATAAATTCTTGTTTATCCTACTAATATTATAAAAGCGAATGTTAGTGAGGATGTATGCATGTTTTTATTCTTTCACGAAAAAACTATTGGATGAAGTTTGATGAAACTTTACAGTAATATAGTTTATGTACCACCATCTAGTAATAACGATTGAAGTATAATTACTCCATTTTACTAGATTTACGGCATTACAAAGGCACCGACTTCAAGCAGTGATAAAATATAGTTTGTATATAACAATTACTTACGCACTATTTGAAAATAACGCTAATTATTATTAGTTTATATAATATACTAATAATACACCTCGTTTTGCGTCGGGGGTTAAAAATGGTACAATTACCTCATTGTGAAGGATTCCTCATACGACGTCAACGTGTGGTTTTACTTAATAAAAGCAGATCAGACCTTTGATTCTATTGAGCTTCGCAAAAAAAAGTTATACAAAACATTTTTTCGAGAGTCAAAAATAAACTTTTATTGCTCTTTGTGAGACAAACAATGCAAAAGATATGCTCAGGTACACATTTTTTCTTTCTGTATTTAATTACTAATATTTCAGTTCTCTGTTAAAGAAATTAAGTACAGTATATTTATTTATAAATAAATATGAAATATGAATAATATATTGGGACAAAACACACAAATTGAGTCAGCCCCAAACTAAGTTCGAGAATTTTATTACTTAAAGACACTATATTTTACACATATATACCTACATACATAAACATCTAAGATCCAGGGCAATCAGAAAAACCCTATTTTCCATCATCACTTGATTGGAATTCGAACTATAATAAGCATTGGTTGAGAGGCAAGCACTTTATCACTGCACCAACGAGGCCTTCAATTGTATTTCAGCTCTATGTAAGGCAAACAAAGCAAACGAATGCTCAGGTAAGTACAGACTTTTTCTTTATAAACAGATGTTTGAGTTCTCTGAAGCTATTAAGTACATACAATGCAATTGCATGGATAATTTTAACCCTGTGTTCCTCTATGCTGTAGGTCTCTAATGGTGAATTTGCAGTAAATTTTCACAAGTTAATGTGACTGTCATAGGTATAAAACATTAAAGAATGAGAATTATTTAAAAATATATTTATATTGAAGTTTGATGTTTCTCAATGACAAATATGTTTTAGACTGATTGAAAGATAAGTACGAAGTGGATATCCAGTCTAACTAAAAAAAACAGTTTTTTGTGTTTCCATTCACTCTATTTTTATAAATAAATTCTTCTTGTCTATCTTCTAGGTGGAAATAGAGTGAATGGAAATTATGAAAATAGAGTGAATGGAAACACAAAAAAACTTATTCACTAATTTAAACTCACTTATTCTTTTTATATGTCCGAACTACAGCTACCTATATTCAAAAACATAGCTATGTTAACTCCACAGTGTCTTCTGGTCAAAAATACCCCAATGTTTGAATAGGAAGATCTTTGACCAGTGTGTTACCAGAAAATGATACCTATATATACCTATGAATCTGATATACCTAGCTCAATGAAATGCGAGTGAACAGGGGACATGGCACCCAGAACGAATGACCAAAAAGGCCGAAAGTGTTTGGAAAGGCGATCACGTATTGACAAGCGCTGCAAAAGACATCCACCGTCCTGATGGTGGACCAACAAAGTTCGTAGGAAGTCGCTGGATGTAGGCCGCTTCCAATCCAACATCTACGAAGTCTATGGGAGAGAACTATACTTATCTAGAGTTCTTTCTTCGGTTGAAATGATGATAATTATAAGGAAAGGTAAAGGAAATATTCATATAAAGGTAAAAAAATTCATACCGAAGTATACAAAATAATAAATAAGAAGTAGTAAAAGACGCCTAGTTACTATAAAATCTATCTATCCTAAATATTTGAGCACAGCTATCCGGTTCTCCGAATGCCGTCCAATCAAACCGAAAAGTTATCGATACAGTCATGATAAAAAATTAAAAAACAAAATCCGTGCCCCCCGTGCGGGAGGCACTAGCGTTAGAGTGACCCCCTTTTTTGCGGGTAGGTAACGTGCTTGGTGACACCTCGCGCGGGTCAAGTGCGGGCAGCGGGGCGCTGCGCGGGGCGGGGAGCTTTAATACGAGCGCGTGACCGCACCGCTCTGCCTGGGATTCGATTTTTGAATGTGCGAAGATGTATTTTTTAAATGTTTCTTTGATTTTTTAAAGAACCCACTTAGAAGAGAACCTTCTCTCCTCTAGAGAGAAAAGAGAGAGAAAAGGTTCTCAAAAAGAGAACCTTCTGCAACTAGATCGATTAAAAACCATCTAACAATAAAAATAATTATTAACAAAACAAAAAACCTGCAAATGCTAATTACTCACTAAAAAGGGGAAAAGCAGTTTTACAATTTTGTTAAATCGTATGCAATACACAATGTATATATTTTAAATAATTGCAGGCGGGACAAACAATTTTACGAGACATAGTTGTATCTACCAATTTGTCCCGCCTTTTTAGCATTGGCAGTTGGGATGATTGTTTTCTTCTTAGATTTTTTTTTAAATCATTATTTTTATATTAGACTTTTTAATACCTATGAAAAATAAAAAACAGCAACATATATGTATATATTTAGAATCGCTATTGAAACCCCTTCATTTTTAATACCCCGCTCGATGAGTTTGGAGGGAAAACAAATTTTCATCCTCACTTTTTGACGTCATAAATTCGCCATTTTGCATTTTTTATATTTTTCATGTACCCAGTGTCCCACGCTCTGTCATGACGAATCCAATGATACCTCATAAAATGTTTAAATCCTCATATAATGTTTTCAAGCCGTTCAGGCCACAGGAGGGAACATAGAAATCTGCATACATTCATATGCCCGAAAAACATAACTCTCTGCCGCAGTCGGCTAAAAATATTTGTAAAATAATGTTATCATAACAGTATCTACTTTAAAAAAATTCCATTCTATCCATGTCATAGGTTAACATGACATCTCAAATTTACGAATATCCGAAAAAAAAGATCAATTTTGGTTTACTTGTGTTGTCAAATAACAGAAAATGAGATGACATATTTATAAGAAATAATTTAAAGGTCACATTCAATCTTCATTTTAATGAAATAAATTACAATATTATATATTTATTTAAATTAAAAAAAAAAAATATAATGTTAAGTAAAAAATAGACACCCATAGAGATTCCGCCGTTTTCCCGCCGGATTTGTGTTCATAGAGTAAAATAAAAAGGGCGATTTGGCGCCCTCCACCGACGCGCTCCGATTAGCGTCACCGGGGAAATTAAAAGTATTTTATTCCAGCATTTATTCCCTTTTTGTTTGTCGGCCGGGGCTTGACGCGTTTGATACGTCGTTGATTTTAGTAAACAAGTTAATTAAATACAATACACAAAAATTGTATTGCCCGTGTAATACACAGGAACAGTAAAAATTCTAACTATGTACATCTACTTATTATAATATTATTAAGAGGCAAAGCTTGTAACTTTGAGTGTTTCTTTGTTTGTAGGGACTTATCTCCGGAAATACTTAACCAATTATGAAAATTCTTTCATAATCAGAATGCTAGTATATTAGTTAATTATTTTTGTCTAAGGGTCAACTCACTGCTAAGCAATCTCTTTCAGTCAACCGTAAAATAGGCGCAAATTGTGCGTTTAAGAAATTAAAAAAAAAATGTCTCCGTCAAATATTTATACTTATGCATTTTATATGCTTCGAAATAAAAAAGTGAAATGCGATTCGTACTTAGTTCGGAATTCCGATGAACATTAATATTATTTATTTTCAAGCTTGCATTAAGATATTACAGAATTTAAATTTATATTCGAATTCTATTTGTATAAATAATAAATAAATATATAGGGACAAATCACACAAATTGAGTTAGTCCCAAATTAAGTTCGAGACTTGTATGATAGGATACTAACTCAACGATACTATATTTTTATAATAAATACATAAGTATATAGATAAACATCCAAGACCCAGGCCAATCAGAAAAAGGTTATCTTCATGACCTGACCGGGGATCGAACCCGGGACCTCGTGAGTATCGGTCAAGTACGTTAACCGTTACACCAGGGAAGTCGTAGTATGTTATTTGGACCCATGAAATTTTTGTTCTGTTTATTTAAATGTATATTTCAAAAAATCATTTTGCAGCACCAATTGCGACTTATTAACGTAGTAGTAACGCTTTTAGTCCGTGAAAGGTCCAACGAGATGATATTGATAGCGGTGGCAAATGCGCGTTATCGAACACGTATTACCTACTGTGTCGACCAAATATTTATCGATATCGAGTAGTTCTTGTGTGGTGCCGCGACAGACATTAGATTTTTTACGATACGTACCAATTATGATTATGATAAGAATAAGTATATTTTTGTATCTGTAATTGAGCATTGTTTGCCATTGAAGGTTTATTTTGTTATCATTTTGTTTTAGTATTGGAAAACAAATTTGATATCTATATATTATTTATATATAATATTATATATAGCTTGTACCCGCAGCTATGTTAGCGTCAAATTCAGGGGGCAGGGGAATAGAAAGTAGACTAGGTCATTCTCCAGCCCTTACACTTTCTCCACATAAAAAATAACACAAATCCTTGTTGACTCCGTTTTGACGTGAAAGACGGCAACAAACACACTTACACATACATATGTATTTATTCAAATGTTTCATATAGAATAAATAAATATCGTACTTATTGAACACTGTCGCAGCGTAAGGGACTGATCCACAATTGTCGGAGTACCTAAATGATAGTGATAATCTTTAAACTTGGTCATCACGTGGGCCATTAATTTATTCATTACAGGAATCCATATTATTTCCGTATTATCAGTAAGGTCGCCGTTTATAAAAGTTTTCTCTCTTGATCCTATAAGTTTTAATAAAAATGATATACCTATAAGAAAACATAACTAGACATGTGTTTAAATTACTAGAGGTATTAAACTACAGACCTAAAAATGTGATAGAATTTTCTATTTATAAATAGATTTTAGTCATTCACATGTTTGAATATTTAAATTCTAGTTTATCAAAATACAGCACCATTTCTCCGCTTGGTTACGGCGCATTCTGGCCGTACGTACGTAAGAGGGTAAAATAATTAAATTTACTTGCAGAAAAATCGTCCCCTTCTTATAGAATGGTGATGATAAATATATATTTTCACAAAAGTGTTTTCTCAGCGTCCGGAGGGCGACAAACATTCTGATAATAAATCATATTACCGTAATAAAAGGAGAGCAGTTGGCGCGAGTGCAGTCGCAAGCCGAACTTATAGCCACTGGAGTTAGAAATATGCCTTTAATAAAAGATATTAACTACTATTTCTAACCAACTACAGAAAATAGTAGATTCTATACGTTCAGCATTAAAAACATTTTAAAATGGTAAAATGCAGAATCGCAATTAAAATTTGTAAGTACCGTATAAAATAAGTATCTATCTACCATATACCGTAAGTATCTACTGTAGGATAATAGGTCACCTAAGAGACCTAAAAATCTTTGGTAGAAGAAGATTAGTATCTTTCAAGTAACAGTAACATTGTCATATTTAAAGTGTGGCTCAATCAACTGAGATAATAATAATCATTGTATCACCAAGATTATCAAATAACAAGTAATTAAATAAAAAAAAATTAAATATCCCCGCCACTATATAATAAGCCACTTTTAACGCCTCTCTTTTTTGCGTCGGGGGTTAAAAACATAGCAAATAACTCTCGAACTATATTAAGGTACCTGTTGTAACCCGTGTGGGGTATCTTCAGAGCAGCATCACAATCAGACACACTTGTATGCACAACACTTTTTATTATTCGGAAATACTGACGAAAAGCGAAACGTCTTACTCGAATTTCTAATTGATAATGTCGTTTCCACATTTTTACTCTCGTATTTATAGCAGCTTCTAATGACTGAATGAATGAATACAATAATTCATATAAGAATTAGTGAGTTTAAAAATAAAGAACGTATGAATGCAATGAATGAGTTATAAACGATAACCAATATGATGTTCCCTTCATCAACTAGCATGCTTAATATTATTTCGTTAACTAATTAATGTTAAATAATTAATAATGTATGTATATGACAAATTTAAATTGATTTAAATAATGAAATCGATATGGTTGTTATTTATAAACTACACTATTTCCTAAGTGTAGTGAATCCGGCTCCTGCTGAGGTGGTATTAGAACTGGCAGGTAACACTTTCTAACAAAAAAAGAATTATCCAAATCGGTTCACCTGTTATGATGCCACTGTGGCATCATCAGAATACATAATACACACACACGTCAATCTTATAACACCCCTCTTTTTGCCGGTGGTTAAAAAACAACTGTTAATATTTTAATAACGCTTCAGTTATCGCCTGTACGATTGGCGTGGCACGGTACAATCGGTTACACAAGTGACGCGGCGTTGCATTTGCAATGTCCCGTGCAATTTCCCGTGCAATGGCAGTGACTGTGGGGGGGGGGGGGGGGGGTTATTCTCACCGCTATTTGTTTGTTTGATTATGTAAATTGACCACTTATTATATTGACGTGCTCGTGCTCGGGTTATGATTTATGAATTTTACGACAGACTTGTTGTAGCAGATGGCTTTGCTATAGTAGACAAGTTTGCAACTTATATATGTATATGTATGTTTATTTATGATCTTTTATAATGATGAAAGTTTGTAAAGTTATGTATATAGTTTGTAAAGTTGTTTCTAGGATTATTTAAACGAACAGGCGGGTCACGTGATGTTAAGTGGTCACCGCCGCCCATAGACACCTGCAACACCCAGGGGTCACAGAAGCGTTGCCGGCCTTTATTTTAAAAAAACCTAGAAAAGAATGAGTTTGGGTGAGTTTGAGCCAAAAATCCCTTTCCCCATCATAACTCGATTGAACGTTACAATTACTATCTAATAATTTGAGATTTTAGGTACCTAGCTAGTATAAAGAATACATTATTGCGCTTCATGACGATATGGCATAGTGGTGAAAGAAAAAATATTGTTCATGACATAATAGATTAATGAACAAAAAAAGCAGACTTAAGTGGGATTGGGCTCTTTATACGGGTCACGTCTACTGTCACCGATGAATACATTCAGGGAAAGAGACAAGAGGGTCGGATCCATTTAAAAAATTATACTCAAGAAGGTGGAATAAATAGACGAGAAAGAGAGATAGAGACGCGGAAGTAAATTGGCGCTTTTTCTCTTTATAGAGGTATATTGATTATGCTTTGTGACTTATATAAAGACTTATCTAGCAAAGAATCTGCATAGGAAAGAATAACAAGATAAAATATTAGACGAAAACATCTGAAACAAAATGTTACGCCTAGCTATTGTGAGTCATTGTGCTTAATATCAGGTAATTAGAATTTTTAATAAGTTAACTACCGGTAGATTTTCAGTTTAATTTATTTAAGACTTGTTTACTGTGCAGCACTTCTTATTGGTAAAATGTTATTATAGTGTGGAAGAATACTTTAGTAACGAAAATTGTATCATTTCCCTTTATAGACTTTATTACCTTATATGTCTCAGATTTAGTCAATTTTTATTATGGACATAAAGAAAACATATCAAAAAGGTGTCTAGCTCTTGTCTTGGGCGCGCTACGTCCTTCTTTTTCTTTACGTCCATGATTTTTATGTATGTATGTCATTAATTTTAATTTAATTTCCAACACAATATATAGTGTTTTATGAATTAATGAACTGAACTGATATAGATTGTGACATATGATAAAGTTTTCCTCAAACTAAATCAGTGTCTTAGAGTTGTCCGTAAAAAAAGAAAAAATGTGTACCTAGGATTGAAAATGTATTCATCGGATTTTGTGAGAGTACTTGACAGATTAATATATATGTACTATCTTATGATTCATAGTATGAATATAATTCATAGATTTATACATAAAATCTAATCAATATGCTAAATACACCTGTTGAGTTTTACACATGACGTGATAAATTAAGGAAAAACTTAAACACTACCTACCTATCAATTTACATAAATATTTGTACGTATGATGAATAAAAAATACTTGATTAGTTCTAATCGGTCAATTGAATCTACATAGCATATCCTCGAGAGTGCAACAATATCAGGACGGCACGAACTGAAATTACGAAATACATGACCTAAATCCTAAGTTCTTTGTTCGTACGGTCAAACTCCCGCGAAATAAAAAGCAGCATATTGGGGCAAAATATTGCGAACGCAGAATGCAGCGGCTGCCTGTGCCTGCTGCACCTCGCTATGAAAACGTCGTGCCTCAGCATAACAGTTGACTCGGAACACACACACATAGGCACTCACCATAATAAAGGGGAGGATGCGCGGGGAGGGCGGGGGTGCTGTGACGATGCAGTTTGCACCGCGGCCTCCTCCAACCTTCACCAACTTGCGCCCGTGTTCTTGGGAATCGTTTTAAATTCAAGAACCGCAGAACACTCTACAATCCAATACACACTTTAATTTCTCCCTCATAAGAACTAAAATCACAAACAACTGTTTTTGTAAGACTTTTCGAACTTAAAGCTCCGTGTCACCACAACACCAGATTTAAAACTCTACACGTACTATATAAAGTCGAGAATCCTGTAAATAATTCAAAAATGGCAGCTGTCCTTGGTGTGAGTGCGGAGGTGAGAAATACATTAGCGGTACCGTTTTCTATTGGTCGTTGCTCCTGTGTTGATATTAAGGAGTCCACGTGGACTGCTTCGGTGGTTTGTTGTCTCGTTTTTTTCAGCGGGTGGTTCTCTGTCCGTCTCGTTCTAATGTACAACGAAACGTGGAATGTCATGTCCGGAGTTGTTCAGAAAGTCGTGAGCGTGCATCGTGCTTCGAATTTGTAACTCGATCCATAACGTGGGAAGTTTCTCAGCTTGCATTTTAATATAGACTTAATGTGGACAAGACAAAGCTTAATTTACATTAGTTGGTAATGTGTTCATATTGTTCATGTGAATAGAGAATATTGATAAGCATTTTTAAGTCAATTAACTAAAGGCGGTTGTTGCTACATTTAAATTATCGGCCGGCATTCAAATAACGCCATTTTTTTCGTGTCGGCACGAATTTATTTATAGTTATATGTTATGGTGGATATAATAACGCGGCGTGGGCGATACTATTACAGCGCATATCGAATATGAGATATTCATTCACTTAGTCATGGGCATCAGCTTTAGTTGCGAACTATGTTCGTAAATTTTATTGACCTATGTGCATACCTGGTCAGGTACAAAATGCACATGATTTACTGAACCTTACAATGTATCTCAAACTGGTACGGAAGTTAATGTACCTTAACACCACTTATGTTTATATAAACACTAGTCAGATAGTATTGCAAATAATTTTATGTAATAAAAACGACATAAAAAGCGTGGCATTTACTATGTACATTCTCAAGTTTACAAATCTACGTGATCCAAAAATCCGGTCAAAACTGTATGTGACAAATCCGGACGTATGGTTACCCTGCATAGGAGATCCCTGATTTAATTGAGGGGTGCGTCGTCGCCGTGCATGACACGCCGACGGAGAATTTAACTACAAACTAGGGGTGATTTTTTGCCCATTAAAATACTTTTGTTGTTATTGAGCTGTGAATGCTATGATTCAGGATAAACAAGCTCATTCGTTAAATGTCTGTGTTGGGGTAACTGGTCTGTCTATAATAATATACATAAGTATACCAGCTCAAATTAGGTACCTAGATTAAGATATAATTAATGAAATTGTTCAGTAAGATATGTCTTTCACATATCTTTTCGCACTTCACATTAAGAAATTTGACTACTTGTTATTAAAACTAAAAAGCAAAATTGTTCGTTCTGAAGAAATAGAGCCGATCAAGTGAGGTTTATTTTGATTTGTCCGTTTGTTATTACTGACACGTTTTCTTTGACATAGGCTTTACAATGACATCTTTTAGGTATTTTGTACATTAAAAGTAGATAATACTGCCATCTAGCAGATAAGTTACAAACTATTATTAAGTATTAGTAAGTATCACACTGTTACACATTTTCTTCAGATATTTTTTATGATTTATTCGTATTACTATTATAAATTATATTTATATTTTTCTTCATTTTACCGCATTATTTAATTTGAAATTGGCATGAAAAGGGTAATATCATTAATACAGAAATTGTCACTGTCGAATACATCAATGTCAAAAAGGTATAATAAATAAATGTCATGCCACAACTTTATCAAGCTGCTTGTTGCCGCAAGATTAATTAAAAGCAGTCTTGCCAGAAGGTTACTTTTGTAACCTTTAAGGTGATTTTTGAACTCATTGGATACTTTTAGGTTACACTAATGAAAAGGTTACTTTTAGGTGATTTTCCGAATTTGTAGAATTAACTTTTAATTTTTTTTTTAATAAATTTTTATTTATTTTTTAATTTGAAAAGATGATATTAATAAGAAGCAATACCAAAAATACTGCATGTTATTTACTAGTAAACTATTGTCTTAGATTTTTTTCAATTTGATTTCATAGAGGAGTAAAATAACAAAATGACAGGTGGCGCTAGTTTCGCAAACTAATATTCTATTCTATCAACTTATAATACCTTTCCAGTAAAAAACATTAAAGGTTATTTTTTTTNNTTTTTATATAATTCAGGTGATTTCTGACACGACCGACTGGCAACACTGATTAAAAGTTTTTTTTTTTTGTTTTATAAAATTTTAAGGTTGTCACAATCCCTAAGTAGTCTGTGGGTTGTCATCTTTTAAAGTCAATACAATACCAATAATTTACCATTCAAATTATGAATTGAAGTAAATTCGTCGCCCTACTTATCGTCTAACGAACATTTTCTTCCTGAAGATGCCTCCTCGAATGATTCTGTTATTCAGTGGTAAAAGAAAATCTGGCAAGGATTATTTAACTGATAATCTTCAAAAGCTGTAAGGAATTATCATGAATATTTTTAACAGTATTTTTATGTTATAAATAAAAATCAATTATGTTTACAATTTATAAATAAGTTATTTTCTATAAGAATGACAATAATTTAATTTTAAATGGTTAGAATTAGTTAAATTAATTTATAATATACAATTTTATTTACTAGCAATTTCTTTTTCTCAGTTTATCAGACAAATGTGAAGTAGTCAAAATTTCTCAGCCAATAAAAAGTCACTGGGCCAAGGAGAAACATTTGAATTTGGATGAATTGCTTGGAGATAGTGAGTACAAGGAACAATACAGATTGGACATGATACGGTGGAGTGAAGAGATGAGAGACAAAGATTATGGCTGCTTTTGTAGACAAGCATGTAACAATGGTAAATGTACATGTCTCTCATTTATCTAGAAATTACTAAAAATCTATTTCGCGTTGTTATAAAATTTAAAAAAATTTAATTTGTTGCAGCTGCTGACCGACCCATTTGGATAGTGAGTGATATAAGACGTAAAACAGATATTGCTTGGTTCAAAGATAACTACGGAGACCTAATAAGAACTATAAGAATAACAGCAGATGAGCAGACAAGGAAAAGTCGAGGCTACCAATTTAAGGCTGGTGTAGATGATGTTGCTTCAGAATGTGATCTTGATGATTTCTCAGATTGGGACCTTATTATAGACAATGGGAAAGACAGGCAACAGTTACAGGAACAATTAGGCAGCATTTTAGGTCTGTTATCACATTTATAGCATACTATTACATTAATAATACTAATGACCACCTTTTAGTTATATTGTAACCACCACCACCAACTTTTAGTTGTATTGTTCAATAACCAGTATTGTTCTCTTGGGAATAATGGGGCAAGCCTATCTGACACTGAAATAATTGATTAAGTTGGAACTGTAGTTTTTGAAATTAGTATATTCTACCAAACAAACAATAATATAAGTTGAAATAAGATCACTAAATTGTAGAAAACAAAGGCGCTTTTAGCTGGCCGTCATTATGTATGATTAGATTATTACAACTATGCAACTGATTTCTTAATAAATATAATGGATATTTTAAAATATTGTAAGTAATTTTGAGGTGTAAAAATATATTGGGAAAATTTGTTCATGTGTTTAATTTGTATAAAGTAAATTGTATATAAGCATTTTATACGCAATATTTACCATTAGCTATTAATTTATTTGTTATTCAAATGGCATTGTATATGCTCATTTATCTCTGTGACCTTATTTTTTAATTAGATATTGTTTATATTTCATGGAGATGATTGTAATAATTGGGTAGTATATTAAAATTGATAAGATTGTTACAAAATAATTGAATATTTTATCCTGTGTCTTTGTAGTAAATAGTATGTTTTAAATCTTCGAATCTCACAACTGTTAGCCCTGTCTACCCAGTAAGGGATAAATACTTGAAATTGTAACTGTAGTTTTTTTTATTATGTATACAAGCTGAACATAAAAAAANNAGTTATGATTTGGATTTCCATGGAGATCAAAGGGTGATTAACATAGGCTCTATTTTGTACCCTTTATTAGTATGCCAGTAATATATAAGTTTTCTATCAGGCTACTGGAAGAACCTATGTATATAGTTAGTTTTTTCATAATAAACTACCGGCACTACAGATAAAACTTTCTGTCCGTGTTTTTTTTACTGTGAAATGTTTCTAATAATAATGCTTTTAATAAATATAGTTACGATTATATTGAATACCTTTAGGTAAACATACAATATTGCAATTTTAATTTACATAGATCTGCCAAATATATTTAATTTCGATTAGATAATACCACAACCGTGAGGCCGTTCAAATGGGTGAATAAAGTTAAAACATCCTAAATGCTGACAATAGTGAGCGGTACTGCATGTTGCCGCTAGATGTCTCTGTGATTTAGGTTCTACCATATATATACTTTGTGGGTTCTATATAGTCAATACTTTCAAAGGTTTTGGTAGAAGGCATAATCGGGGTACTGTTTCTGTATTGGACAAAAATGGTACGATCTTTCAACAGCACTGGAACTATTTAATAGATGCTTATTAATTTAATTTGTAACCACATTTAATCCTGTGAGATGGGAATGATGCTTTAAAAGATTTAAATCCTTAAAACTAAATTCCTTTTTACTATTATTACTTACTAGCCGACCATGCCCATTTCGTTGGGCGTTAAAATAGCCTATAGCACTCCTGGATAGTGTAGCTTTAGGTTTTAAGATTTTTCTCCACATTAATTATTAAAAGTCAAACAAATTGAAAGTCGTTATGCTTTGACCCCACAGATATTCTCAACAAACAAACAACACAATGGTCTATTGTGCGCAATTGTGAAAAAAATCTTAAATTATTTTAGTGTCCCTGGATACTTAATTTGGTTTTGGTTGACTGTACAAATTTTGTTTCCTATACTTATCTGATGTTGCAACTGTCAATTAATCTGCGCTTGCCTTAACTTTAGGTGTAAAGAACTTTATTGACCCAAAAAGAATACAAATCACTTACAATTAGTCTTTAAACTAATAATAACAAATGTGTAGAATATTACACTCATTAAAAAGAATCCAG
>JADGIL010021556.1:0-11268 GCA_020352625.1 Cactoblastis cactorum | reverse complement strand
CTGAGGATCGAACCCGGGACCTCCCGAGTATCGGTCAAGTGAGTTAACCGTTACACCACGGAGGTCGCCGATAGTTGTCATCTTTATTGAAGTGAGACATCCTCACTTTTTTGTTTGATTTTGTTTGGAACTGTGAATCTAGTTGTTTTTGGTTTATCGAAGTATTCATAGTCTAATTTAATTTTACATTTTTATGATTCTTAATCTTACACTAAGAAGAAAATATATTCATTCCCTATTTACAACAGCTGTATGGAAATTCGATCATTATTTAGAATACCATTTAGGAACACTTATAGTGAACAAAACTTCTATAGATATAGTTGCTTACATCAAAACAGGATTAATGTTATATGTTTAGGTGACTACTTAATTGCGAAAGCTTACATTTAAAATTAATTAAATTCTTTAAACCTTAAATTGTCAGGCAGGGATCAAATGCCTTCTATTTTAGATGACTAGCTTTTGCTCGCCGCTTCGCCTGCCTCTCACCCCTTTCAGGGTGGAATTTCCAAAAATCCTCTCTTAGTGCTCCCTTACACTCTACGATGAACAAATTTCAGCTTCTTGTGTTCAATAGTTTTGGCTGTGAATTGTCTGTCAGTGAGTCACTCAGAAAAAGAAGAGTTTTATATATATAGATTAAATTAAATTAGGTTAATCTAATTTGAATTCAATACTTATAAATGTGAAATATTCTCAGTTACAATTTTATTATATGTATTTACATATTTTATTTATGTATTTTAAATAATTGCATGCCGATTGTTGGTGCAACACTTATGATCGACTTAATCTGATTGAAATTGTAGCTATCTTATATCTGTATTTTATTTGTACAGTATTTGCTTACAAATAAATGATTTCATTTCATTTCAATACAAAATTTTGTGAGGATGTATGTATGGATGAATGTATGTATGTTTGTTACTCTTTCAAAAAAGAATCTATTACATGAATTTGGATGAAACTTTACAGTAATATAGGAAATGCATCAGAATAACATATAGGCTATCAATTTGTATAATGATTTGATGTAATTTTAATTGTAATATAATGATACATGTCAATTAAGTTGGGAAAAAATCTACCCTCTAAGAGTTATCTTAGCATATGTTGCGTAAACCATTGGAGTTACACAAAGATGATGAACCATAGGATTGTCTGTCTTGAATAATTCTAAGTGGCAGACCGAAATCCACATGAGCGAAGCCGCTGGCAAAAGCTAGTAAAAGTATAAAGTACTTACATACTACACAATATATAAAGCAAAATTCTAGTTTAAAAGGTAAATGTTTACAAAATGAATGAACAATGACCCTAAAGCTACAATAAAATCTGAAATTTTAAGGTCAGTAATAAAGAGAAAATAACTGTACAAACATTTTATCGTACCTACGCATATTGGGTTATCAGTTTTATACATTTTCGCCTGAATGATATACAGGCACCGACAAATAACGTGCTCAGCAAAAAAATATAGAAAAGAAACTGCAACTGTATCCTACCTGTAACGGCAGACAGTGGGTACAAAAAACATGCTGATACGATCCATTGTATGACGCGCAGCTTGACGACGCGACGTATCTTTATATAACGATTACAAACCACAATATGCAGCCATTTGGCATAGAATTATATACATCGCAATAAATAAATGGCAATATAAGTACAGAGCAATCCATTCAATATGAAAACTCGACACAAAATGCTCGTGGCTTTCCGTATATCATTCACAATATGGCGACAACAGAAAACAAAGACAAGTCATCATTTCTTACCTGAGACAACTCGTGGTTTGTCTGCTTGAAGTTTTTCTTGCTTAAATTTACGACGAGATAATTGATTTGCGATAAGCTAAACGTTAAAGGGTCCAGGTTCATAGTTCCATTAATGCGAAAACGAAAGCTTCAAACACGTTTGAAGCTTTCTCGATTTTTGACGGATTACAACGGTGAATGTGTGTTCTTTAATAGTTTGTTTGCGAAATAACGACAAGCCTAAGGCCAACATCACCAATAATATTGTTCACTTCAATAACTTCAACATAATTTTATCACCCGACTCACTACAATTTATAAAATCTGCACAAGATGACGAAGGCACTCGATCGTTCGCTCGTTCGCTCCATCCATGCTTCCCACCCTCTTCGTTTTTCTACGCACCGCGCTCGGTCGGCTCGGCTCAGAACCAAATCCGAAAGATTACCAGTTGAAAAAAAGATGACTCATTGCCAGTCACGCTTGGTGCAATCATAGTGCGTCAAAAAAGTAGAGAAATTAATTAAGCGACATTATTTTGTATATGGCCACTGTTTACTGTATTGTTTGTATATCATGGAAAAAACTGCTTTATTAATTTGATGCATTTTTAAGCTTATCAGTGTGCTTTAACTGAAAATGTTCTGAGCATTGATATCGTTTCAAATCAACCTCACAATATCGTAACCAGGACTAGAAACAACATTTACAAAGATGCTTTTAAGTGGGATTTGAACCCACTCAACGCAAAAACTCCAGATCACAATGCATTTGATCAAAATTGGATAACATGAGGGGAAAAAAGAGTATCAAAAATATTAAAATCATAAATTAAAATAATGCATTACATTTTCATCTACCAAAAGGCGGGTTGTGTTATATATGGGACATCTAAAATATTAAAAGTTAAAACATAATGTAGGTAAGGCAAGGTAATAGGTTTGGTTTATTATAAGTTTTCGATTGCAATTCAAATTTTCGGAAAAACTAGTTTTTTGAAAATTGTATACCACCACTGTATATTATGTATTGTAAATTAAAGTATATAAGTAAATAAATGATAAACTGCTAGTAAACTTTCATAAAATTTTAGACATCTATTTCAGAAACAGTAGAAATTATACATTTCGTTTTGATCCGCTTCCGTTCTATGATTTTCATGAGGCAAAAAGACTAGAAGTTTGGGCACTGTTCATTTTTGTCACACTTTATAAATAATGGCCTGACATTGACTGTTTGTCATGTATGAAATCGGATAGAAATTTTATTCGTCAAAAAAGAAGGAAGTAATTTAGGTTAGTATTTTTTAATTCATATCTTTTATTACGTTTATAATAACTGTTTTTAAAAAGATATTTTAAAAATATATTTATAATAGCAAAATACTAATATTTATTATCATTCATTCCAATTTAAACATAATAACTCCTGATTTGTTTGCGTCCATACAAAGTTTATTTTCCATAATTACATATTTCGATCACTTCATCGTTGTTTAATTATAAGTAGACAACAAAAAGTAAGCTATTTCAAGTGTTCCTAAAATCAAATATATTGTTGCCAATTGCCATTACTAGATGTTATATAATTGCGCAACTCATCAATACCTCGTCCTGGATTTACTGTTCTGCAGAACCTCTCTTCACTTTTGTTGTATTATTTAATTGAATATAAATAATCTAAAAAATCAGCAGACATTATGTTGTTATCAATATGTGCATAAAAAGTGTTGAAGTGGAAGGTTGGCTTAGTTACGTACTATCAGTATTACTATGACATTTAAATCTATAAGTACTACCCGACTTCTATGTTCTAGACCTTCCTCTTCCGATCACTCTTTTTTTTTTATAAATTCTTCTTGTCATTCTTCTATCACTCATTCTGTCCAACCCATTTCAGAATTACCTTTTCTATCCTTGTCACTACATCCACTTTCAATCTGCATGTTCCCATACATCATGAACCTGTACCCCTTCATGAACAGCCAGTTGAGCCTTTTTTCACAATTGCTGACTGTTCATAAAGTTATCTAACTAATCTTAACCAAATAAAAGACCACTGCCCATGCCACACCTGGTGGGTCACAGAAGCATTGCCGGCCTTTGAGGGATATACACTCTTTTTTTTTTTTAAGGTTACAGTTACCTTTGTTACAGTTTTATGGCAATTGGGTCTTTCCTTCGCCGTAATTTGGTGAGCATATCGTTCCCGACGGTAACCCTTCTCACCATCTACCTGGATTGGAGTCACACACAGGAGTGGAAGAAACAACAAGCAAATTAAAATGGGCCTGTTCGGGATCACCACACAGTATGTGTGGTTCATTGTACCCATGACTGGATTCTTTATTGGGAAGTACCTGGATGACCAGGAGACTCTTAGGATGACAAAGTACAGGGATAAGTCTTGCCTGTATGGAGGCAGGGTGAAGGAGGGCGACCCACCATCTTGGCCTTGAATTTTGTGTAGTTTATGTATCCTTATTAAATATAACTGTTAGCCAAATTATTGTGGTTTGACTTGTGCACATATAATGCTTTCTCTTGTTTTATTTTTATTGAGATCAAAAGGTTATGTGGTTTAGATTTCCATATATTGAAAACTAGCTAAGCTTTGCACCCAGCTTTGGGGTTTTTTGTTTCATGTTAATGTCTAACTAATCAATAGTATAAACTTGTGTAATATTGTTCAAAAACAGTTTTAGGTATGAAGATCACACATTCTTTTTAAATCAAACAAAGTCGTAGAAGGTTTTGTGCATTTCCTTGAAATTCTACATAAACCAAGTTAGTTATTTCAACTTATCTTGTTCCTGAATTGCCTATGACAATCAAATAAGATCAACCATCAGTTGAGTTTCTATTGTCTACCAATTATTTTGATCTAAATACAAAACCTGTGGCACTACAGCAGTAAAGTGTCATAGAAAATTATCAAATTATATACATTGGAACAAGCAAGCTATTTTTTCTTCGTGGTTGCAGAGCCCTGTCTGTGGGGCTTCTTTATTTGCGCAGATTCTAAATAGTAAATGTGGTTATTGACATGTTCTGTTACACTGGGAATAAGAAAAGAAAGAGTACAGTCTCAGGCGGATAAACCTGAATCCATTATCGAAATGGCGCATATTGTAATAAATAAATAAAGTGGCAGTGGAGTCCGTTTTTTTTAATATTCTGGTTTATCTGCCCCTGACTACATCAATATGAGAAACAATTATTTAATATGTTAAACATAATATTTGATTACAATGTCCTCTTTGCCATGGAGTACCACACTATCAGAAATGGTGCCCACAAGCCTAGTCCGAAGAACACGCTAAACACGACGGTAGCTATGAACCTGCAATTACAAATAAAAAGCTAAGTGCGACTGGAACTCACCTAAGAAAGGTTCTGTATCAGTAAAGAATTGTGTTTATTTTTATGTTAGAGGGAGGCAAACGAATAGGCAGCTCATGTGATGTTAAGTGATCACCGCCGCCCATAGACAACTGCAACACCCGCGGGGTCACAAAAGCGTTGCCGGCCTATAAAAAACCATCTGAAAATTTCAACTTTCTGTCACGTATTATTCATAAGATTCAGTCTGGTGACAAACGGACAGACAGCGGAGTGTTAATATACCTGCATATTAGAAGGCAGTTTTTATAGATGTCCTTGGATGGTGGTTATCTATTAATTTGTGACTGGTGATGAAGTTTTGGTCTATTACCTGTTCGTGACCTTGAAAGGCATATTCTCAAAAGGCGCCGGTGGACCGTGGTCTTCGTGATGACGTATCTGAGTTTTCATTGGAGGATGTATCTTCGAAAGAACTCCTCTGCTTCGCGCGAATCCGTTTATGATATGTCTAAACCCTATCATTTTTGTAGGAGACTAAGTATGTTTGGGATAATAAAGAATTTTTAACAAATTGATGAGAAATCAACCATATATATCGCCAGTCGACATATATAGCGACATATATAGTGACAGACGCATTGGCAGGTTGCTGTTTTTTCCTATTCGAGGATTTATGGATTTAAAATTGGCAATATAGGACTGATATAAACTTTTTAGAGAAAATACTTAATAGGTAGATATATTTATTATTTCTCATTGTTCGAATCCCTAGCTCTCTAAATACTTAGCATTTAAATCCAAACTATAGATTAAGTACTTGTATATTTCTAGGAAGCAAGAAGAGAATATTAATTTCAGTAACAATATGTTTTTATTCTTTTGGTACACTACTTATATCTAAGGTACTACCTGTATTTGAAACCACAACCCTTTTTTCCTTGGGTAAGATTTTATTTCATTTATTAAGTCGTTAAGGATGAAATGAAATTATTTATTTCGAAATGAATGAGTCAAATAAGTTGTTATTACATTGATAAACAGTGCTATACATTCAGTTATGCTTGGCATGCAAAATTGTGTCAGTACAAGTGACATAATAAATAATATATAGTGATGTAAAATAATATCTGATTTAACTTGATATTGAATATACTTATTTGTTTTCGCTTCAATAGGAAAACATGTTTAGTTTTTTGTAACATTATTACCTACATCCTGGACATCAGCTTTGGATTTTTTTTTTGATCAACTAGTAACGCCATCTATACTACTTTATATTTCGTAATTAATTAGAGCGGCCATTTTGTTGAACATAGTTTGACTATGTTCGACATTAACGCCATCTGTTAGTATATAAGCAAACTAAGATTATATAGTGACATCTAGGTAAAATATAGAGCAATTAAGCTTCATATTTTCTATTACAGATGTCGTTAGTAGTTTCAATAGGACTTGCGGTCGTCATTGAAGGCAATCTTTTAGCATATTATTTATTGGCTTTAGATGTCAACTACTACAACATTGTATCATTTTTTGTATTACAGATGTCGCTAGTGGTTTAAAATATCTTTATTAGTCACTGAACTGTTTCTTTAAATAATCTTGAAATGCTCCTGAATACCTTTTTGCAGAGGGTGAGCAGTGGTCTTTCGAAGTATAAAATTAACAATACTAATAATAATTAACTTCTCAACGACACTATGATTATTTTATGTTAAATACTTACTTACTATACATAGATAAACATCAAACACCCAGGCCAAACTGAAAAAGATCATTTCCTGCCATTTCCTTACCGGGATTTGAACCCAGGATGCCAACCACGCCAACAAGTTCGTTGAAATAACATTTGGTTTTGCAGTATTTACCATTAGTGTTTTAGAATTAATAATATGTTCCCACTGTTCTTTTTTGAACGCGGAGGTCTTTCTATGTCTTGCGTCTAGAAAAACAAAATTAAAACTATGCAAGACTTGCCTATGGTTTTAGTTTTTTTGCCTGAGCCAAACACTTCTAGCATGGTGTATTATGAAACTAGAGGTTACAGATTCAGCGGGATTCGAACCTGGGACTATGTGAGTGTGAACTTAATTTTATACATTAGTACCTATAAAATTAAGTTAATATTAATTAAAAAGAGGTAAAGTTTGTAACTTTGATTGTTTGTTAGGGCTAATTTTCGAAAATACTTACTGAAACGATCATGAAAATTTTTCACGATCAGAAATCTACCCTATTCAGGAGTGCTATAGGCTATATAAATGTTGGTCACTATTATTTATTTATTTTTTATGTAAAAGGGAAGCAAACGAGCAGGCGGATCACGTGATGTTAAGTGATCACCGCCGAGCATAGGCAACTGCAACACCCGCGGGGTCACAGAAGCGTTGCCGGCCTTTAAAAAGCCCTCGTCCTCCCTAAATGCGGAAGGCGGGGAAGTTGGACCTGCGGCTTCAATTTAACATAATTGCATCACAAACGCTCAACGAAGTGGGCACGGGTCGCTAGTCAGGTAATAAATAAAGAAATGACATTTCATTTTTTTATTCATATCAATTACAATAACATCTATACAATGATACTACGACTAAATGATTTCATTATATTGACACATGCATTATAAGAAAACAAAAGCGGTCAAGCGCGAGTGGGACTCGCGCGAGGGTTCCGTACAAAAATTTCATTAAAATTTAAATTTGCGGTTGCATCTCTTTACCTGGCTATTAAAATAGCCCCAAATAGTTCATGATAGTATCACCATCAACGGCTAGGTCAACGGGAAGTATTCATTAAGTTTTGTACTCTTAAAAAATATCAAAAATTACAACTTAATCCGTAAATTATCTTTTGATCGCGTTGATTTACAAGTTTGAGTTTTTTACAGCTGTACCCACTGACCGTAAACTGAGTACAAATCTATTTTAATCAAATATCTCCCTGATATCTGTGTGAATTCACGAGACATAGGTCTTGACAGACGAGTGATCCAATAAGCCTCCCTTTTATTCTGTTCGGGGTACGGAACCCTAACAATAAAAAAAAACAAATATGGTTATTTCACAGATCACAATCAGGTAACTATTGATAAGTATTAAAAACTAACAAAATAATGAAATTGGAAAATACTATAAATAGTAAATAATTATATTTTTTAAACATTGAAAAATATTCAAAGGGTGCCTTTTTTGTATTTTCTTATAAGATGATACCTAACACAAAGTCACAAGGTAAGTATTGCTTATTTAGTTGGATGCTTATTAAAATTAACAAGTAATTTTGGGGAAACCTTATAAATGAACTAGAGGCCGCCCGCGACTTCGTCCGCGTGGAAACCCTATGAAATTCAATTAGGAATCAATCCCGCGGGAACTCCGGGATAAAAGTAAGGTCTTCAGCTACCTACATACCAAATTTCATCGTAATCGGTTCAGTAGTTTTTGCGTGAAAGAGTAACAGACATCCATACTCACATACTCACAAACTTCCGCATTTATAATATTAGTAGGATATAGCGGCTATCGAAGTTCAAATAGGCTTACCGTACAATAAAATGTAATAGATAATAATTGGATCTTAGATAACAGGTATACCTTTATAGGTAGTGACCTCGAAAATATCAGAAACAAGGTCCGAAACGTTAAATGTATAGGTACCTACGTAATTATCTCTCGTTTAAGATGTTATGCACCGCGAATGTTAACATTGGTTTAATTAATAATTTTTACGAAACTGAGTGAGCTTACAGGAAAATTATCTAATTTAAAATTATACAAATATAGAATATATTTGTAATAATCTGTCTTAGTTAAAAATAAGTTACATTAATGACTTTTATTAACACAATACTGAGTGAGCTTATGTGAAAATTATATAAATTAAAATAATAAAAACGTTCAATAATTTAATTAATTAATAATACAATAAATTAGGTATTTATATACTTCTTAAACTACACTAGTTTATGAATTAGTTTATACTAGTACGATTGCACTTTTCAAATCTTCTAAGAATATATACAGTTCATGTAGTTTTAATTGTTTTTTTTAATGGCCATGTCAGAAAAAATGAATCAATCAGATCAAATAATTTAATCAAGAACGGATAGATAATTGGATGTAGGCAAAACTAACAATCGTACTAATCGGCAAAACTCGTCAGTTACCGTTACGATTGCGTTAGGATCACGGTTACCCACAGAAGGTATCACGACCTCCTCCTCGAACAAAGTAAGAAACGACGCTAAGGCTCTGGCAAAGATATGCCTAACAATTGACCGATGCGAACGTTGCGCTACTCCTGCTTGTTGAGGACTGTAAGGCGTCGTCGTTTGGAGTTCGATACCACTTGAAGCAAGATGATCAGGAAACTCCTTATTCACGAACTGTTTACCACCGTCGGTCCTCATGGCTTTTATTTTCTACGGTTAGCTGAATTGTGGGCTTTATAATGGAACGGAGATACGCGTATAGTGACAGGTTGCTTGCCATATGAGAAGAAACCAGTTATAATCTTTTCCCTCGATTGAGTATTACAATTTGCGCGAGAAGAGGAACAGCGGTAACATTTTACTTTTTTTTCGTTCCCACCCTAGTATGGAAGAAGTAGCATAAAATCGTAAGATTCGGAATTATTAAATTGCCAGACTAGTTTTTGCCTGTCATATTTAGGGGGTTAAAAAGAGACACTAGCCTATGGCACTCTACACCCCTTAAATTATCTCCAAATAAAAAATGGCACTAATCCGTTGCTCCGGTTTGACGTGAAAGAAGGCCAAACAAACAAACACACTTCCCCATTCACAATATTAGTATAAATTACAGATTAGAAATATAGACCAAGAGTGATCCACATAATTAAAAAAGATACTACTAACAATTTTTATCTAATATACATTTAGCTCATTTGGAGTTGGGGCTGCCAGTTCGTCAAACCTAATAGCCGGACAGACCAGCCAGCTTGATCGGACATTTGGTTACAAAGGCCGGACACCCTTACATTATTGTGGATTTTGTGTCACCGTATTAAGATCTACGACAAAAAAATTGTATGTAAAATCGAGCTTTATTGATTATTATCACTCGTTTGAGAAATATAAAAAGCCGGACCAGCCGGTCACCATTTAATATGGCCGGACACGCAATCAAAAAGCCTACAAAATGTCCGGCTTTATCCGGACGCCTGGGATTGCTATTCGGAGTGGAAGTTCGAAAAGTCTAACATGATGTACCGGTAAAAAAGTGGGACAAGGACAAGCTCATTTAATTTTTTCTATCATGGCCGTGTTACATAGTTGAAAATAAAAAAAGTTCCATTATTAAAAAAAGGAGATCGCATTCATAAAATTAAAAAAATAAATTGTACCTAAGTAATTCAAATACAAAAATACCGTCGTTACTGTATCGGCTTACAGACACGAGATTTTATTGACTGTTTATTTACATACATATGGTGTACCCGGGTTATTGACATCAGTACGCGACAGCTCACTCTTGGCTACATTAAAAATACTCAACATAACAGACTCAGAGTTTTGTTTTTCTCCCGCAAGAAATGTACTATTTTTTTTTAAAGAGGGAGGCAAACAAGCCGGCGGTCACGTGATATTAAGTGATCACCGATGCCAATAGACACTTGCAACACACGGGGGGTCACAGAAGCGTTACCGGCCGCGCTGTCACGTACATATATTTTCATAAAAGGCCTAAATCCCACGAAAATATATAAATTATGCTTTTTCGTGGGATATATTATTATACTGTCAGTTTTTTGGCATAGCAATATAAATATTACATTCAGTAGTAGCTAGCATTTGCCCGCGGCTTCACTCGCTATGATTAATATAATTATTTAACGCCGTTTTAACAATCATTTTACTTAGTGAAATATTTTATTTTTGTGATGAGTTTCTTTCAAATGGCACACGCAAATATTTTTAACCCCCGCCACAAAAAGAGGGGTGTTATAAGTTTGACGTGTGTGTCATTCTGTCTGTGGCATCATAGCATTCAAACGGGTGAACTGATTTTTTTTTATGTCAGAGGGAGGCAAACGAGCAGGCGGGTCACGTGATGTTAAGTAATCACCGCCGCCCATAGACGCCCGCAACACCCGGGGGGTCACAGGAGCGTTGCCGGGCTTTTAAGGGATTTGTACGCTCTTTTCTT
>JADGIL010021555.1:40791-64661 GCA_020352625.1 Cactoblastis cactorum | reverse complement strand
AAATACAATACTAAGTCAAAATAGTAAAAGGATATATAAATTTGAGGTTGGAGTAATGTAATATTATCGTCAACGATATTATTATAGAAAGCCTTGAAGAGTATTGTGTACTGTTCTACATAAATATACATATATAAAGTTATTCAAATATTGATACCGCACACTGTTATTCGATATCTCCAAGACAAAGCCAAGGTAAGGACAAAATATCATAAAGTCAACCGAGTTGGATACGTACCACTACAATTTATTGCAAAATAACGTCGTTCCAAATAGCATTTTGACTTTTTTCGTCGATCTCCGCGCCTAATGAATAACATATCCAGTCCACGCTATGGAGGTCGCGGGTTCAATCTCCAGCCAAGTGAGAAAGGTCAAGCGGGGAAATGATCTTATTCTGATTGTTCTGGGTCTTGGATGTATACCTATATATAGGTTTGTTATAAAATATAGTATCGTTAAATAACTATCCGACAAGTCCCGTACTAACTTTGCGCCAACTCAATCTTTATGATTTGTTATTATACATCAATATTTACGATCCGAAATTCATTTCGCAATATTGTTTATTTGTAAATTTGGACAAGTAAAATTTGCATTAACAGAATTATACTCGAGTATTCAGCATTAAACAATTGAGGTCAAACATGTTGTATAAAGTACTCGACAAGAAACATACATTCTTGAATAATATAGAAAATTTAAAAACACAAATATTCTTCGTAACAAATATTTTTATGTAAATTATTTTGCTTTCAATTTCATTTACATTTTCTCCCATAAATATTCACTGCATAGCTCCTGAATGAGTCACAACGACCTCTGTAATATGACCTCCTAGGCAACCGAGCAAAGTATACTTAATCGAACATTATCTAATATTCTTTAGTTATTGGCTTTAAAATACGACTGGTTTAATTTTTTTAACGGTTAATATTGAGAGCGAGATAATTTTTCTACAAATTATGGCAAACTCATTCGCTATTTCTTATATGTGAACTACATATTTCGTCCGGCAAACGATGTACTGTCTGCCTTTTAAATAGGTTTTAACAATTTTATTAACAACCTATTCTCCTCAAACATACTCGAAATATACTTAAAAAATAAGTACAGCAGTTAAAGATGAGTGCTTCTATAAACTCGCGGCTCGAGATTTTTATATCACATAAAACATTTCTCTTTATTTCATAATACTGTATCTTCCATAAGTGTTATCCATTATGATATTGGAATATAAACCTTATTACAAAAACTATAAAGTAGCTTGTTGTGATAAGTTAAACCTTGTGAAAAATCTGCAAAATCCGTAAATTATATAGTTAAGTGGAAGTCTAGCAAAGGTATTAATTAGTTCTTCACAACTGTCAGTTTCTCCGTTCATACCATGTACTTCATGCTGTGGGCTATAATGGTGCAAAATAAAAAAGTACAAACTTACCAAGAGCAACTCTTGAGGTAAGTCCCCGCCATTGTTGATTCCTCTATTCATAGCGACGAACTGTTCCGGCGTAGGTTTCTCCTTCACACTAGGGTTATGTAGGGACGTGTTGAGCATTATGATGGCGAAACTTAGCACGTAACACGTGTCCGCGTTGGTGAAGATATCCGGGTTGAGTTGGCAATACCGCTGGGCGAAGCACTCCATCATTCGGTCGATCTTCTGCGCCTCGCCTGGCAGTCTGAAGCTCCATAGAAATTGTCTGGAATAGATTAAAGTCATAAAAATCAAAATATATTCTAACTAGCTTTTTCCTGCGGCTTCGCTCGCGTCAAATTCGGAGGGTGGGAGAAGCCCTTCAACTCTCTCCATATAAAAAATCACACTAATGTGTGATTTTATTTTAGGATTAGTGACTAATCCGTTGCTCCATTTTGATGTGAAAGACGGACAAGCAAACAAAATCACTTTTCCATTTATGATGTTGGTATGGAAGTATGGAAAAAACAGTTTTTATTTAGATATTTTTTATAGTTAAATGAAACGTAAAAATTAAATAGATTCACTATTAAAAAACTACTTTATCCAGAAGATAAAAATATGTTAGGTATAACCTTTATTCCCACGGAAATAGCGCAAGTGGTGATTAGGCTATGTATAGCGTACGTAAATGAACACTAAGTTTTGAAAAAATTATACCTTAGGAAATAAAATATAGGATACAAGTAGGTATAAATCATCATCGCACCTACGCAAGCAAACTAATTATAAAATATACATATATGAGATGGCGATGAGAATTCCCTGGGCCTAAATTAGAAGAAATAGTTCCAAATTAACGTCGCTAGCTTATCCAAGGAATTGAGATTATTAATAGCCCGTGGAGGAGGGAAGTGATACTATGTAGAATTGAGATCAAATAATAACAATAAAAATAGCATGGGTTAATTCCTTACGTGCATCAAACTTTATATTAATATCATTAGAAACTTTATATCAAAAGTATTTGTTCTTTTTTCGGCGGCATTTTGATCAATTTAGTGCATGTACCGCAAAGAAACGAGGTTAAACTACTATATTCATTTTCTGTCTAATAATTTAACTAATTAACATGAGAATATTACGACACATAAAAGATTTGGGAGAAACATTCCACTAATTGAAGTCGAAATAATAATGTGTAACGGTATTTGTTATGAAATATCCTTTATAATTTTTTTATGGCTGTATTGATGTTGAAGAACACTGGTTAAGTCCATTACCCTTTGATCTTTATAAGAAGCTTACATTATATCAGGCTGTAAGGTATCCAATTTGTATTAACATGTTTTATATCGCACATAACAGCTATCAAAGTCAATAAAAACGGCTTTCAGAAATAAAAATCCGATTAGAAAAGGGAGACATTTATATGGTATAATATATTTGTAACGATACCACATCGACTAAATTTGCTTACAGCCATCAAAAGATTGGCGATATAATTATGGATGGTCAAACAATCTCACCTGATAAATTATACATTTAACATCGTTAATTAATCACTTAATAAAGAAAAATTGAGTATCTATATAGTTTAAAATTTCGATGAAACTTAGTATATACTCTGGTATCAAAACTCTCGGGGTGTATAAAAATAAATAAACATTGTCTCACCTAAGTGCTTGAACTAGTATAAGGTCCGTGAAGTCGTGCAGTTCGACGAATGCCTTCAGTACAGCCTCGTTGAAGTCCGACCTCTCGCCTAAGTAATCCCCGATGGCAGTTTTACTCAGCCCTTCGCCCTTGTGCAAGAATTGAGCCACATCCTCCGGCGTCCTTTGCAGCAGCCCATTCTCGTAAAGGTACTCGATACCTGAAAAAATCGATTCGATTCATGACATAGGTAAATACGTGACATATAGATACGACAATGCAATGTACCACATATTATTATACACACATATTATATAATGTGACACATATTATTTTACATTCTACATACGACAATGTAAAATAACATGGGTCACAGGAAAAAATAACGAGCCAAAAAAAATTCAGAAAGAATATTCTATTATTTATTTAAAAAAAAGTAAAACTGTTACACTTAAACTAGATAGTATATAAAGAATATAATTACACTAAGTACATACATAAATATATTTTGCCTTGAGTCACCGTCCGTGGAATCATGAACAAAATATGATTTAAAATGAGTGATAACCTAAATTTTGTCTTAGAATATTTAAATGAAATTTCTTTTGATTCAATTTATAATATACGTATCCCTAGCTAAGTTGAGAACTTCGTTTCTAGTGTTCGAATTAATACGTCGTCTAAAAGGCACGCTTTTGTTCCGCTGACAAATCAAAGAATACTCAAGCACGTCTGCGATGATCGATATAAAATCGCAGATGCATACGTTATGTGCCACACAAGTGAGCTTTCAGACGAGGGCACTTGCCGATATGCAAACTGCAGCGAAAGCGGGCGATGACCGCGACACATGCAATTCCGAATAAATCTTTCAGAGGACCTCCCATAAGCTTACAAAAGATAATAATGTCACTAATTTTACAACTTAAGATTACTTTGGTAATAAAATATGGAAATAAAACAGGCGAAATTATCTCAAAACAAATGAAAGCGATAAGTATGGTAAAAAGCTTATTTATCAATTGAATGAAATAAAAACTTCACGAACTGGTACAATTTAAAGATCACAGTACCAATTCAAATAAATCAAAAACGCTTCGGATTTAGTACATTACAACAAATTAAAAAAATAACCAAGGCTAGCAAAGATCTCTGCTTGCTTCAATCATTGTGCTCTAACAGGCTCTATATAAACGTTGTTGTTTTGCCTAATAAATTTAAAAATTTCAATCCAATCCTAGAAAGTGTTCTTATATACAAAGCAATTACAAATACATTATCAGGAATCTAACTAAAATTTGACTTCCATCGTGGTTACAAATAGTGTGACGTCATCTGGGTATACGTAACCTTATAACGACGTCATACGCCCACGTTTTCCAAAGTGAATCGGAAAATTGCGTGGAACGAAGGACGAATCCTGGACATACATAGGCATAAAGGGTGACCTTGTCTAGACGTCTGATCAATGATCTGAATGTGTTAAGAGCTTGGGATGGGGATATTTTTAGAACAAGATTTATTGTGTGTTATTCTATTCTTAGTATTTCTGGCTTTACAATGAATGGCAGTAGCTTGGTTTATTCGTTCTATCGTTCTAATAGAATTTTGTTTGATCCAGAAAGCGGTGTCAGAATTTTTTCATGACGCAGAAAACGAATATAGTGTATTTTTCTCACAGGATATTAATCTTCATTAGCAAAACATTTTGTTATAATTATATTAATGCACAGATGGGGGCATTTGACATTAATGCAGTAAGGTTTCATATTTCGAAAATTTACATTATAATAGAATAATATGTATGATAAGTAACATTCTGTTAGACCAATTGAATGAATCCTATTTCATCAATCGAATTTTAGATTCGTGACAGTAAAGACTTCTCGAGTGAAATTATGTTGTATCATTGGTTTTATGTAAGTATAGGTTTCTTAGCTACATCTTTACGAATCTAACTGAAATCATGAGTTGCGATTGGTATATTTATTATAGTAAATCTGCGCCATCATTATCCTTGATAACTTTTAAAAAATAAGCAATTTATCTTGCGAATCGAGATAGCGACAAAAAATCTATGGCATTGTGTTTGAATCACGTTTTAAACCTTGCTATGATGGAAAAGAAAATATATTGAGTAAACATTGTCAGCAAACTCAGCAAACAACAAATGACGTCAAAAAGAACAGGTTTGTTAGCGTCGGGCGTTGAAAGTCACCGATAATACTGCATCAGACACGTAGGTCAAATAGGCAGTCTTTGTAAAACAGCCTCGTGTGACATGATTAATGACGATAGATTGGACGCTGTACGTAATTAGGTTTCAACTTTATTGCTACAATTTTTCCTTGTCTCGTTCGCAGAATCTCAATATTTTATTCAGCAAATTGTTAAGGGGGCGCTTTTGTATTATGAATATAAAAACTGAGCGCCAAACCAGGTCCTATAACTCTTGAATAATGCATAATCAATGCATATGCAAACGACCAAGTTGGAATTATGCAATATGGCCAGGACAGTCTGGTTCATAACGCTCCAATTTTGTGTTGTATGAATTTGTATTATTAAGCCACACTGAATACCAAGAAGTAATTTAACTGGAACGTTAACAATATCCACGATAGAAAATCTTAAATATGCTTTATTACATTTATTACATATGAATTGCCTATGATTACCAATCACCTTTAAGATAAGGATCTATTCCCCAGCAATAACTTTTCGTAGGTGTAATTTACAACGACAGGTAATTCTATATACGTTTACGATTCCCGAAACGTATTTTATCCTTTTTCACGATATCTGTTACGAGTAAAGGTCAAAAGGCCTAACTATATTATCTAATTTAAAATTAATATTTACTTATACAATACCACTTGTTATGCTGAAAATCACACACATAAACATATTATTTCATGCTTATTTATTATGCTTATATTATAAAAAGGTAAAGTTTGTAACTTTGTTTATTTGTAAGGGGTAATCTTGGGAAATACTGAACCGATCATGAAAATTCTTTTACTGTCAGATAGGTACACTATTCAGCAGTGCTATAGGCTATATTTTAACGCTCAACAAAATGGGTACAGGTCGGCTTGTATATAATATAAAAGGACAAATTTCAAGCATATCAAAATAAGGAGAGTACGAAGCACAATCCACCACAATGCAACCTCTTTTCAAAATAATACAAATACGAGAGACATCACTAGAAAACTGGCACAACCAGTTCCTTCGCATTAGATGGTATTCTTCAAGTGAGATAGTACTCTAGTAATTGACTTGCTGCAAATAGACATACTACAAAAATAGGTAATGTACACTGCAAATCGTATTTAAGTACATATATAATAAAGGCATTGTATTCTAACAGTTCTTTGCTACTGCACCACGTTATTATAAAAAAGTACCAGTATTAGAAAAAATAAATTAAATTAATAAATACGGTCTACTGGATTGTGTAGGGACAGCAAATGAATAAAGCGAAAGTACTTTTTTAAAGTATCACTCGTATGATTCAGGTTAGCACTCGCTTTGTATGTCTCCAGCCTCACGTCTCCGGGCCCTTGAGACACATCTGTGTGTCAACGTGACCCAATTACCCAGTGTGAGGTGCTAATGATAAACAAAGACCAACATAGTTATCACTTTAGTGACAAACCTGTTTGCGTAGCAAAAGGTTACAGGCTAAACAAATATTCTGATGGAAATTACGCAATGAAAAGGTTAGCTAACTATAAGAAAGCCGATTATATATGTTGTATTTTTTAATTGCTCGGTTTATTTCACTGTCGCTGCGAGCAAAAATGTCCTTCAATTTCTTTATCAACGCATATCTGCCTTTACTTCTTTCAATCCATTCCTTCAGTATTTTAACGCGTAAGACCTTTGGCTTTCTCTTTTTTCACTCTCTTTAATATATTTCTAAAAAGCTACGAATTTCGGAGTCTTAATTAGTTTGTAGCCTAATTCCTTATTCCATTGGCGACAAAATAGTCAATAAAGTTACATACCAAAGATTTCTTAAATCTATAGCAAAACATACACAGTTGATAACTTCATAAGATTGAAAGGGTCGGCAGACCAACTTTATTGAATTAAACCTAACCTTATTAAAACCATTGAGAAAAGATAACACAATTTCAAGGTCAAATTGTTAACCTACTGGTTAACAATTTGATTTGGTTTGATTTGAATATGACCTATTGGTTCAGAAATACTAAATACGTAGTCAGAACTCCCCTAAAGTAAAATAAGTTAGTAATTTTAAAACTATTTAATAAAAAAAAAACTCTTTAGATTTTTATTATTAAGTATAAGGTTACATTTTATTTCAAAGAACTTTATATGCGCGAGAATCAAGAATAGAACAATTTGCTATGTACAACAGGGTTGACGACAGTATTTTTTACGCTAAAACGTTATTTAATTTACATTATTATTTACATATTGTCTATTAAAAAAGAAATCGTAATCATAAATGTACACCTACGATCACTAAATACAAAAGACTATGAGGTAAATAGACTATAAAATCATCTTATTAATGTATATACTTAATACTACTCGAGACGAATATATCTATATTGATTGTATATTAAAGATCTAAAATATATCTATAAAGATATAATATATAAAATATATATATAAAGATCTAAGATATATTAAAGATATAAAATAATAAGATCAAGTGCTTTTCGGAGCATGAATATAATTGAGTTCCATAAGAACCCTTCACAATAAGCGAATTTATACATAAAATAGGATAAATCGAACACGCAAGAGTAAAATTTTCATATAAAATGGGTGCGCTAATGATCAAAACAGAGGGCAATTGACAGACAGTCTTTAGACGCGTTCGAAATATAATGTTAAAAGAAATTGTATTTCTGATTATATTAATGAAAGTCTGACGACCCTTGCTACGTAGGGGTCTGTCTGCTGCCTGAATGCCGTGGGAACGTTGCACCTGTTGTGGTATTCCACGTACGACTCCATGATAAACCGCCCACAAAACTCCATGTTAGCTTCTTTATAAAAGCATTACGTAATGTATGACACATCATTATTTCAATTTCAAACGGAATTGCAAATTATTCGGTCAGAAAGAGAATTTGTTTACTTTTGAGAAACAAACATTACAAATATAAGAGGACTTATAATTTTAAAGTGCGAAAGTACCAAATCTATCACTTTTGCAATCATAAGAACTGATGCTTCGTGGTAAATTATGATTCTTTTACAAAAACATATGCCTCAACACTCAGAGTAAAAAATCCGAAAGCAGATTCTATGACCTCACTTATATAATAAAATAAATTATATTTGAAACTACTTTTTTAATAAAATAAAATTAAATAAAAAGGTCCTTGTTATATAAAACAAACAAATAGACTAGGTGCACTAGATTCCACACTGGGATTCCTCTATGACGTGAAGTATGTAGATAATTCTTACAATGGCAGCGAAAGAGACCTTTTACGACTATGAGACATTATGCGAAAGAGACGTTTTGTGACTAAGCCTTAAACTCATAAGATCATTGGGCTCTGAAAGATGAAAGAGGTGAGAATAAATACCTTTTTTAGGGTCCATATTAAATTTCTTTCTTCCTATGCTCATCTGTTTGGCTTTACTATTCTGTTTACACTCCTCCTGCCCGTCCAGGGCCTCCAACTCGGCAACCACCTCTCCGAGTTCATCTTTAAGTTGCTGTAAACAAAGAAAATTTTCTGTCAATACCTTGTTTAAACACACAATACCCTTTACAATATAAGGCAAAAATTTGTAATTTTTGAATGTTTGAATGGTACAGTTAACTGCACGTCAACTAACCCTGCACGGGTCTCTAAACTGTGGTAAAATCATGAATTTATTTGGGCAGGTTGATGTTTTTCAGACAAAATGTACAGAGACATGTAATTTCGATTTCATTTAGTGCGGAGGTAGGGTAACGAAATAACATCAACGGATACCCAAGATGGCACAACACATAAAAGTAAGATATTTATCAATACTTTACAAGTATTATTTAGTTCGTGTAATACATATTTAAAAAAACAAATTTAAGGCATAAGCTGTGACATTTGGCCAAAACATTGAAACTTCAGATTGCCGAAGATAACAGCGGACTCTTACGAATAATTACTGTGTAGCAATAAGAGCCCACACAGGTAATGTGTAGACTCTGTCTAGGTTACGATTACGACTAACCACGAGGCAAACCACATTTCGCGCTAGTTACGCAGAAATTCCAATACTAATGCATTCATTATTCATGCCGTTCATGCCGTTGGATGTCTTTCTTATGACATTTACAAGCCCCGCTACACATGCCTAATAGATATCGCCATTTAAACTCTAATATATGATGACCTAATGTTTCAAGTTCTTAGGAAATAACGGTAAATGTCTAGTGCGACATTCTTCTAGTCACCGGACACGGGTATCAAGGGCATATTACGTAGTTTAAGTAGACGTGGTGTCTTTTTCTATAATAAAAAAAACAATCTGTGCATCTTTTTGTTTGCTTGTTTCTGAAATTGCAACTAATTTTCGTTATATATTTCCAATGTTGTCTTCTGTATCTTTACTCTGACAGAAAGCGTGGATAAAGATTCAATTTACATTAGTTCCTCTAAACTACAGGTAATTATTTTTTCTATGATTATTTTAAGTCGTTATAAACATTGTGTGACTGCGTTTCATATTTATGGCTTTGTTGAAGTTTAATTAACGTAGTTGGTTGTTATCCGTTACGGTAGAACAAGTTCAGGTCCCACGAAGGGTGAACTCAGGTATTCCACCTGACGACTATGATAACATGACCAAGTAGAATGTGGGTAAAAAGCTAGTAAAGATACGTTTCTGGCTTTAATTAAGAAATATACACCAAATTAATGACGTTTGCAAGTTGAGCTTGCTAATAAGGGCAAGAATATATCGTATATAAGGTAAATAGGTATAAAATAAAATGATATTCATTAATTTTCTGCTGTTATTAAACCGTAAGCAAGCATGTTAATCAGGTAGCTGCTTATATATTGAATAAGTGAAACTAAATAAAAGAATGTAAAAGGACACATTTAACTATAACCCACGCGATAAATATTTCACGAATTACCGTTACAGTTTTGTCCGAAAAATTAAAATTTCAATGATCAATATCAAAATACTTGCGCCAAATGTTACAACTAAAAAAGATTCAAAATGCTAGTTCTACGTTAAACCATTGTTAGTTCTTCTTTAGTTTCCACAAAATAAACTGACGACATCTTTGTTTTTTAAATAAAGGGATTGACAAAACCAGAGGAACAAAAGTACTAGCTGAAATCACAATGAGCCGAACAGGGAACAATGACCGCGTCGGGATTTTGGTTGTTCATACTACTATCGTTAAACTGAGCCAACAGAACCTTATACGGCAACCCAAACTATGTCAAAGCTATGCCACCCTAAATAATTATTAGGACAAATTTTAAAGGAATAAATGATTATTATTACAATCAAATTGTAGGTATCACATGTTCTTGTGAAAAATTAAACCCATATTCACAAAATCTATATTTAATAGCAGCGTATAACACTATCAAGCAAATGCCTCGCTTAATGAACTACGCCTACGCCTCTGCGCTAAATTTATTCCGTCTTTATTGTCAGTTATAAAAATACACATTTATCCGTACTCATTTTTTGATTAAAAATCAATTAAGACCATTAAGGTGATTGTTATTACCCAAATCCTTTTTTTTTATTCTGTTGCAGCTAGGTACTAGCTAGGTCCATGTGATACAATACAATAGACCGTCGAATGCCTTTATGATTCCAACGCTCCAATCTTCAGTCATTGTTTTGTTATATTTCATTCTATATGTTACGCAATATACTACACCGAGCTATTAACCTCATATAACACGAGCGGTTGTGTAAAGACTAATGATTAATTATTAACGAAACCCTAGTACGTATAATAATATTCATGATTTAGCAAACAAGTCTGACAACTATTAACATATAATTACGCTAGAAATTAATAAATATCCATTATACACATTTTTGCGTGTTTACCGACACATTAATAAAGTAGAACGCAGGTTGGACAGATAATGTTTTATCAACATTATTTTTGTATTTTCCGATAGGTAAGTCTCACAATATATTCCTGTTTTCCAATACGTCTATGATCACATAAAATCCTAAATAAAGGGAACAAACACAGTAACCAGGCTCAAATATTACCTAGCTACAATCTTCCACATAAGCGTAACGTCTAAACAATGTATTAGATTAGATGCGGTTGTTAAAACAAGTCCACAATAGCCACTGAATATAGGAACATAAGTAGAAGTCACCACACGACATGGCAGGTGGCTGTCTGCACGGTCTACGACAAGAGCTAACATAATTTACGACCCGCTACAACCAGCCACAGATTCCCCATGAGATACCAATCTTATCTATACCAATCTTTCTACGTCTAGACAACGCAATGAGAGAAACATTACATTTGATCGATTGTTGTCGCTTTCACCATAACGTATATCACTATAACAGAAACCCCGCCAAAGCTAATAATAATAATATTGGCTATTGAATTAATTGATTACAATCTTTTAGATTATGGAAAGCAACATCGACACGAATGAAAAACACGATTTAGAGAAAGTATTATGTAAAACGTTATGTACGTGAGAAACAGACATCTTCATTGATATTAATAAAAATGCATTTACAACAGTCCACTAAACAGCGGAAATTTTTCATGCGCATTAAATTTAGTTATAATAAATGACATATAATGTAGGAAACTATCTAATTCATTAGAAGTAATTAGTGTAAATACTACCTAGTAAAATGGATGATAGAATCAAATGAATAATCAAATAAAAAATAAAGATAGCAGCGCACCTGCACAACAGAATTATTGCTGAGGCTTATTACGGACGACGACCCTAGAGGAATGTCACCCTACACCCTGTGTAAGGTATGCACTCCACACATGGCCCGAAGGTCGACAATTACTTGAGTGCCGTTTGAAATTATTGGAAAATTCTTAAACATAGCAGCTTTATGCGACGTTCAGAGCCCAATGTCTAGACTGGTTTTTCACAATCACCTGTGCAAACGAAATGACTCATAGGAATATATATTTTGAATGCGGATAAAGAGGGGTTTCCCACTGATCTGTTTTCATATGGTGATCACATCCAGATTGAATTTGTTCTTTGCGGTAATATAATTCAACAATTGCAACACAACGGAATAGTATTCAATCTACTTATTACCTGTTTCTGCAGTAGACAATGCTGACATTATGATCTACTTTCATAACAATTCAGCGTTGCTTGCTCAATTCCCAACATTATGCGAAAATTCAATGAATGTATAAAAAACACGATTTTACGAGGATTAGTATCAAAAGATTTTTTATTTAATGGAATAAAATATAATTATTTAACTGTAATGATTAATTGATATTTTAAAAACGTGTTTAAATTTATCAGATGCTATCTAAACTCATTGGCAATTCTAGGTTCAATGTTAAGCTATCACCAATCAATATCAGCTCTTTATTTATTTTCGCTTATGCATTTGTAAATGAACCTTTCACCGATGGACGGCGCGTAAACTGAGAAGTGAGGGCTACAACGTAACGCCATCGTCATGGATACAGTTACTGTCTCGCAAAAATACACTTTCATTATTACGAATGTATTCCACTTCATTTAATACACGATATTGATCCCAGTCGAGATTGAAAAGCTTTTATTTATTTTTGTATCTTCCAGTTGTATCAGAGTTCTACGCTGCCAAATTTTTACTCTATTATACAATTGAATTTTATAAAAGAAGAAAATTCTCCTTCACATTTATGCGAATAAATGTGAAGGGTAATAGTACAAATGTAAATAAATGTCCTACGTTTAAACATTTCTTTAACAACCAAAGAAGATTAATTGCAACCAGTAGCAACCCTTTCCGTCAAAAGCTTATCTCGTCTAGACACATTCAGTTCAGACCCGTCATCGTATTTGGTATCACGATAATATTTATGATCTTTGCACTATTTGCAATTCATCTTTGATATTATATAAAATAACGATTGTGCTGTCGTAGACTGAAGGCAAAGCGACTTGATACGATAACCGTCAGAGGAGAACCATTACATTTAATAATATCACAGCTGCGGTAGACGAAATGTATATCGAGATTTTTATTACATATTCAGATAAACTAGAGTGTAAATGATTACGTGTGTCATTTTGTTATCAACTAACGGCTCTGTCAAGTAATTGACTCAAAAAAACCAAACAGCATAATATTGTGGTTTCCTGTTAAGCGTTCAGATATTCATTTTGAGGAATTATATCACAAAGAAACATCAGTCGTAATCACTTCCGCAAAAGACCACTGCGCCATATCCGTTTTTATAAACAATGAACTTTACCGTAAAATGTGACCCGTCTATTGATCATTACATCATAATTTTGTAACAAAACTTTCTATAATTTAGATTGCTGCAGATGGAACAGTCACGCTATAATTTCTGAAGAGCGTGTAGAAAAGTAATTCGTAGAGACTAATCTGATTATACGAAGGCTCGAGCGATTTATATTTCACAAAAGCAATGAACAAACAATACTTCACATAAAATTCAAACCCATCAATGTCAGATATTTGGATGTACAAAACTCTAAAGTATACTTATTTAGAATATCACGACAATAATTTTATATAATAAGATAGAAGCTAATCCTCTTGCCGAACTATAGTTAAAAAAAATATATAATTTATTTAGAATGGTAGCTCAGTAACCCTAGTTCTATTGTGATGTTCAGTCAATTTCGGATCAATGAAAAGCAATTTACAAAAGCGATGGACGACGTTCGAGCGATCGTTCTACAAAGATTGTTAAAAGAGCCCTCGTCCCAAATTGAAAGGTCAAAGTGAACTTCAATTGACTCTTGTAATCAGACACCTATATTAGAAACAAAATATTGTATCAATATTACTATTATAAAACGTTAACCAAATCTATCAACATGGTTACAATCAGGCATTACCAAAATCGATGTTGACTCACCTGTTAATTAAAATATTCAAAAACGTTGTAGTGGTCTAAAAAAACCGATAATAAACCAATGGTTGTGTGTTCAATCATAAAGACTGAACATGGTTTATTTTAATTAACCATGGGCCTATACATCTGTTATTCATTATATCAACGTTAAAAACCCCATCCGGTTAAAATGTAACAACACTCACACCACACGTGGCGCACTTAACGCTAATACATGTGTTTTTACATAGTCTTCAATCAGACGGAAATAGTACGTATATTTTTAAACTGTTCAACATAATTGTAACTTGAACCGATAATAACTAGCATTAGTGACTTATTGAACTAACTGCTCATGAAGCGTAAATGAATAGTGAACGTATAGGAGTGTAAATTAAACATCACCTTAAATTCTAAAATGAACTAATAATTGTTCAACATTTTTTGTTTCAAGCCTATTGTCGGGCCTCACCACCTCAAGGAGCTGTATGATATCACAACTTTATCCATAGTATATTTCTGTCTCTCACATATTAAGATCGGCGGAAACCTAATAAGAAGTATTTACAAAATTCACAAACTGTTACTAACATATCGAATAAATAATATTAAAATATCACTACATCGCAAACAAAATTATAGAATATGGATATCACAACTGTCATGCTGAATCATATGGACTATATTAAAGTCCGCGAGAAGGCAATAATGTTTACTCTATTTAAGTAGAAGCATAGAGAGACGGTTTTTCGAATGATACGAGGGGTTAAAATCGGCGAGAAACGCGACCCACATATTTAAAGAGCGGTAAATTTCCCCCACAGTACGAGGGCCATTAATGGAGCAATTATTTTTACCACCAACATAAACTTTTTGAATTCAAACCATTGCGGTTGTATTAAAATGTGCATTAAACATTACTGATAATTAGGATATCTAAGACATGTTAGCTTGCACAAAAAAAATCCTAACAATAATTTGATAAAATCTAATAGTATCTATATACACAGGGACACAAAAATATTAGACTCTGGGACTCAGGATTATATTCATATAAAAAACACAAAATAAGAATATGGCGCGGGTAAGCTAAGTAAGTTGGTTTAGAGTTAATATTAAAAATTTGATCCCCTGATCCTCACTCAAGAGAATCTGATCCAAGAATCGCCGTCGGGGCCTCTATTGAGAGAGGACCATAAATCTACATTAAGGCGATGCAGCGAGCAATCATGCAATTTGAACTGCAAACTACTATTTGCGATTTCATCGCTAATTTTTTATAGGCCTGATATCTGTGTAGTTATTTAATCAAAGTGAATTATTCGGACAATGTAGCAATATAATGATGCCTCAAGTCAAGTTATTCGTTTTCTTTAATATCTTATACATATATAAAAAATCCTTATTCAAAATAATCGAATAAACTAATAAATTAGTATCTGTAGTCAATTTAAAATCACCTAATATATTGCTTCCCAACTTTACCATTACCGGCACGTGAAAAGAGAGAGCACGCGAATCCTTTGAGACTTTCCCCTATTTAATTCACTTTCCTGCCGTTGTTCTACCTTATGAACAGAAGCTACATCCAAATGCGTCTTGTGTGCAACATTCTAAGAAATCGACAGTAAATTTCTTTTTGCTGGTTTCATTAGACACGTGAAAAATCTTGAGCAAGATTCCGTGTCTAAATTTAGGTGTTTCGAGTGGTGAAAATAGCAACACACATGCCAATTTAAATCGAATTTGCAATTATATTTTGTATCGCGCGTATTCTTCAGATTTACAGTAACGACCGAATAACTTAAAATGTAATATACGAACGATTACTGCTGACACGTACGAGCCTGTTTAATTTATTACAATTTCATCGGCTTTATGCACATTTGGCCTCAGGTTTAAAGACACAAATTGTTTGTGTATATTTAGAATAAAATCATATTAGGACATAAGCAATAGAAAAGGTACCTGTTGACCATACAACTTTTTTGCTTTATTAAAATTATCAACCTACCTAAATTGGAATTCGCTACTATTACAGCATGCAAATCCATGCAAAGTATACATACATATATTATACAGTTGACTGTGTGTCAGTTATAACCTCGTTATAACACAGACTAAATAACAGTATAAATTCGAAAGATATTTACATTGGATGGCGATTAAGTGAAACACTAAGCGTCAACTGACAGCAAGCAGTAGCTAGGTTAATAACAAGCTATATTGAGAGCTCAAGTTACCGCGTCTCGGTCCACGTGAACAAACACACTGAACCCTCAGAAAACCGAAGCCGATGCGTGTTTACAAACTTTCCCGCCACGTCTTAGGGGGCGATGAAAATTGTTTCTCGAGTAAACATACGATATAGTGAGGAAGCTATTAATACCCTATTTTTATATAGGGTCGATGGGACATTTTTAACGTTTTACTTTTATGAATTGTATGTGTTATTTAAAGGCTTTTACGGCCATAGACGGGGTAATTGTACAAAAATAAAAGTGTAGTTAAACGATGGCAAATCAGATGTATGGGATTAACACCGACAATTATCGCATCTGACGCAACGCTCCAGCAGAAATTTGAACGCATAAAGTACGTGTGTGCCACATTACTAAAAATTTTGTAACTAAACTGACTTTCTTAAAAATCTACTCCCTAATTTGCTGCAAGAAACAGTTATCTACATTTTAATCGTAATAATAATTGCTGATAGTTTACTGAATGTAGAAAATGGATAGTAGTTTCAATAGCAAAAGTATAAAAACGAAGCTATACCGTACCATTTAGCCGCAGACAATTTCTCGAAATTCTTGGGAAACCACGCCAATTGCTATTAAATTGTCTGTTTTTCAAACGCAAGTTAAAATCCAATTCAAGAATAAACGCCTACTGAATCTATATTTTTGTTATCAATTCTATTAAATGAAATATTGTACTTTTTATATATATTTTTAAGATTTTCACCTGGCGAAAGAGAAAGTATACAACGACCAAACACTCCATGGTATGGTTGGCGAAATGAAAAGTAACCTTGCGTAAAGTATTTCTAACAATAGGTTCCAGGTCATTACTCAGCCTTTAACGACTAACCATCGGCCTAATGGGTCGGCTAATGTATGCCGATCTATAAATAATACAACCTACTTTATAAGGGCCCGGCCATTTCCCGATAATTATTTTCAGACGAGAAAGATATTATCGATCTACTTTATTTTTTACTAACAAACCAGACAAGAAAGCATGCTAATTATTTTAAGAAGATTAAACCAATTGCAATACTATATAACAGAGAAAAATAATGTTTCGGTAAGTCTAACTAGTATGGTTGGTTCATTCATCATCTCTCTTGTCATATTGAGTAGTAGCGACACACACGTCCTGCATTGAATATGTGAATAGTGATGATAGTTACACATCTTAGATCATTTAGTATTTAGTTAGTAAATGATTTAAGTTACACAAAAAAAATAACATACAACAAAAATAAAATAAGATCTTGTGTAATTATTTGCTAACCCTAATAAATAAAAAAGAGCAGACAAAAGAATAGAGACAAAAAAATACGTTATAAAGAGACATACATAGTTGTTAAGCAACCGACCTTAATAAATAGTAACTGATTTGTATCGAACAATAGCTGGCAGTCTTCCCAAAACCAATCATTTGTGTAGGTACCTACAGTCCTGCACCTAATAATGTAGTTGAGTCAGTAGTGACAACTTCGGCGTCCAAACACCTGATAAATATGTATTACATATATCTATATTGGTAATAGCTCAATATATTACAAATCAATGACATCTAATTAATTACTTAAGAGATTCTACAAACTAATATTCGACATCAAAGATATTCGCAAATTCACGGATACTAATGACGGCGGCATAGGTCACAAAAAATGAAAAGGGTTACATGATAATCTTTGGAGGCCCAAACTGTGGGCGTAATTCAACACTGCGCCACCCTCTTCAAATAACTGTAGCAGTTGTTATTTTTTACGAAATACTTCGATCGTCTGTTTAGGAAATAGGAATAATACCAAAAAAATCTTGGTAATTCTTAATATATATATTAGGTAATAAATTCTTCTTTACAGTTTAATTTTTTTCCAATTCCTCATATCACTACATTGCCTTGGCCTTTATGTCTGTTCCTTGTATCCCGTTGTAAAACCATATCATGAATACGTCGTGCTGTGGTTTTTGAAACTTTTGGCGTCTTTATTATTGCTACCAAGGCATGTCCGAATGTATTTTAGTCTTATAGCTGCCCCAGTGATATTTGCAGGCGGCGCTATGTCTGCCAACAGAACTATTACTGGCTTCACATTTTAAAATGAACTTCTGAAACATTTTATTTCTTGAATGTTCTTCAGACAATTCATTCAAGACAACAGACGGATTTACTTGTAGACCATTTGTTTAAGAAATGAAAGGAAATGTTATAGGTTTTAAAGATTAAAAAATGAGGTTTAACAGACTGGTTTCATATATAAGGCCTTGAAACATATCCATATCATAGTTTATGTATCTATAATACTTTACATTTTTATTCATCATAGGCCTCCGCAATAAAATAAATATGGAGGGTATTTTACGATGAGATGTCGACCCTATATAATTGGATGTCTTCATAGCGCCTCAAAAAGCTGTAAGGGCACCATCACATCCGGCCTAGACTTTATGCACGGCAATTTTGTAAGAATTTACAGCTTTAGTAAAATTTATAGTAATAGCATTACTTTGCAATCAAAATTTACGCTTCAAAAACCGCGTTTGATGCCTTCTTGAAGTTTAATAAAATTGGTTGAAAAATCCTATTAATTACATTATTAATAATACTAAGTTTATCTTACTGCAGAATATGGAAATTACAATAAATAAACGCAATAAAATGTGTCAGGATTTCCTCTGCGTGGCTGGTTGAACACTGATATAAAAGATTTTGCAAAATGAACATAAATTATCATAAACAACATCAATGTATTGCTAACAGCACGGATATTTGTCTGCAATTATTGCGATTCTTGTCCATTGTGTAACGATAAATTGCAATTAATGCATTAAAATCTTGCAAACTCCTAATGGATAATCCTAAAAACTGACAGGTACTTAATTTATTTGTACAAACCAGTAAAAAGAAAATGGCTAAGTACATATGTATGTATTAACTTGCACAATATAGTGGGCACTTGACATAAGATTAATAAATAATATATATTTTTATTTGCTTGCAACTAACATTATACACATCTTTGTCTCTAACGTATGTATTCTATTATTACTAACGCAAGATCTCCTTAACTATTTGTAAGCGACTAAGTTGAACGGAAACTTTGTCATGAAGTTAGCTCTGATAGTTAATCTGATAGCACGACGACATCTTCGCGAGATTCAGACGAATAACTTTTGGAATCCCTTCCAAGACTAAAAGAACTTTGTACACAGCAAACTTTGTCAAGTAATCATAATAACGTAGATGTCATGCTCCGTCCGGTGAGTGGGAGAGCCGGAGGCCCAACTTCCCCGCCCTCAATATTTCGGGGAGGGCGGGGAAGTTGGGCCTCCGGCGTGTTTTTTATAGGCCGGCAATGCTTTTGTAACTCCGGGGTGTTGCTGTTGTCTATGGGCGGCAGTGATCACTTAGCATCGCGTGACCCGCCTGCTCGTTTGCCTCCCTCTGACATAAAAAAAAGTTATTATCCGGTATATATTATGCTATTCTCGACTAGCTAATACCTGCGACTGTGTCCAAACATAACTTAGTACCTGATATAACCTACGCCAGATTTAAAGTTAGTAAAACCGCATCAAATTCATTCTGTAGTTTTTGCGTACAACACACAAACACACAGTCAAATAAAGATTTAAAAAAAGTGTTCTATAGGTCTTAAAAAGCCCTTCCAGCCCAGTTGCAGTTTTATTATAAGTACGATATATCTAAGATTGAATAAATGTATTAACTTCTATCACAAACATGCATTTAGCATGTATGTGATGACGTCAACATTGAAGAATTTCCTGATATATGTCGTAAGCTTAATAATTGAGATGAAACGGAATAACCTTCAAATGTTGACAGTAACATTGTACATACAAAGAAAAAATGATCTTTATAATTTCTATGTTATGTCTACGATATGTTATGTTTATTAGATTATAAAATAATTAAATTATGGCAGATTTGAAAATTACTTGTCTTAATTGTGAGTACATTATTTCCAGGCTTCCAAGCAGTTATAGCTATATTATGTATAAGATGAAATAAAAAGTACATAAATCAAATTCTTCGCATTGTACCTCTATAGAAAACATGTTAATTTATTTAAACCATTGAAACATTCACAAGTCCTTAATGTAAAGGTTAGCATGTTGATGTCATTCAAAACAGCAATTTTCAATTACCGTGACTCAACAAAGCAAAATGTTCATGCCGTCTAGCATTCGACGGTTCTCAGAATGGCAATGGCGACACATAAACCATGAATTTTACCGAATGCAGTTGCTCATTTTGAATATCGCAGTATTTTTTTGGGTGGATTAAATTTGAATGTAAATTTGTATTGCAGGATAGGTACATATACTTAAAAATATAAGTAAACGAAAATATTTTCAGCTATTTAAATGTACTATCTTATCAGACTTATGTAAATAAAATATTAAAAATAGATAAATAAAAATAGCTAGCAATTTTGCTGTGTTAGATGGCTGTTAAAAAATTTAGTAAACGATGGATAAAGAAACTTACTCTCCAATAGATAGAGGACGATGATGATAATAAACAGTAAGTAGTCACAATAAATTGCGTACTCCAATAGAAGCTATATTAAATTAGGCATGACGTTGCCTATATAACGACGAAACACATTACATGTGCGTTCCTGACCAACTCAAAAGTACAAACTAAATTAATTTATGGAATAAAAGTAACGGTAGGTACCGAACAATCTGTATTTTAATATAATATTACGACTTCTTACCGCCTCGCCAAATATTAATGTGCCAAGATTGAACGTACCTGTAAAAAAACAAATAAACATTAATTTTTACGAACCGGTATCACTGGCGTGAATTATAAATGAAATGTTATATCGCAAATATGGTAGATATAATTAACACAATTAAATTTCACTTTTCACATACATACATATGTATATAGGCTTGTGATAAAGTTAAATGAACTGAATGACGAAAAAAAATCACATGAACTCCCAACGGATCGGACACAAAAAGATGAAGCAAGCGCACAATGGGTTCATATTTCCGGCCGGCGGTCATGCACTGTACTGTTATGAGTTCCAAAGATTTTGCTCAGCAGAGAGAGGTTCCAACAGTCTGTGCGTAAATTAAGGCCGATTGTAAATTCTGGCAGACAGCCAAAAATGGAAGAACGAACACAGAGACATTAGTGAAAATTAACGCTCCGAACATTCCAATTGTTCCGAGTATACGTTCGTTGTTAGAATCTTAAGTAGTAGGGAACAATTTTTTTTAATACAAAAGACCATCACCACACCACATACAACATCTACCTACTATGATTCTGACACTGAATATGGGCATTAACCTTATAAATTCATTCCTAGAATAGAAGTATCATTACTTTATAACTTTAATAAACTAAACACGCAAGCCTCGTAACTAATTCAAAATATGACAAATATAAAACAAGCTTGTACTCTCATAGTGACTAATTTATTTCATTTTTATTCAATATGGCTTACATTCGTTACTCGTCATCTTCATTAGAACTAATTAAAACTCCAAACAATTTAGAGAAAAGGACAGCCTTCTATTCCCATGTTGAGCATGATAGAGCAAACAGATAAATTAATTTTAATTAAACAACAACTCCTTCAGATGAAAAGTATTATTGTCCAGCTGTATATTAGCTTCGATACGGACGAGGGTCAAACAGGCGGCATGCGAGCAAAAAAAAAATACATTCCACGAAAACTAATGAGACAGTTTGTATGGGAGCGGCCACGCGTCTCATATATGCAAAGACTCGAGAAAGAACGAACGGGCGTCGCCCCCATGATATTCAACGACAATATTGACTTATTAAGAAATTTGTCATGTCAATGAAATAAATACTATCAAACGAATTCGAAGACATAATACTGAGAAAAGAAGTTATTCCAATGAGATAATACTGAGAAAAGAAGCAGTTATAAAACTTTTAGAAATTATAATAATTAAAGTTCTGTCGCAAGAAAATATATGAAGTCGTGTGATAAAATTGCAATTGTGGCTGAAGTTGTGATATCTTGAGAAATTAGAACACAGATTTTTAATAATAATAAGTACTTAGCTAACATACAAAATAAACAATTATTATAAATTGTTTGTAAGTAGACTAACAATATATCTTAACTGTCTTCGAATATTTTAAACGGATCCGGAAAAAAAACTGGTTTAGCTGAACGTCTGGGGGCGATATGTCTATTTATGTTCTCAGATGTTTGTTCCAGAGTATTTTGAAAATATGATAAAGAAACCATATGGCCAAGTCGGGCATGTGTCGTATACCCATGGATGAACTTGAACTTGAACAATTACATAAACTTAATTGGTTTATTTATATTGGTTTGTTTGAAAGAGTGATATAATCATTTGACAAAATGTGCATAAGAACAGTATTTAAATATATAGAGGCAACACCTGACGGTACCAATTTCATCCACTCACAACTATACTTATACTTATCTTCAAAGTTTTTAACAAATTCATATTAATGATAGCCTTAAAATATGAGCAGAGATTTTAATAGACTTGGAAGACTCATTTAACAATTCACAGCTGCATGTATCTGTTGATTGTTACATTGCTGTTTGCGCCTTAAAATTCACGTTTCAAGTGCAAAGATAAAGATTGCGACGTATCTGCGGTTACAAAAACAAAACAACATAAGCATGACAGATAGTAAAACAGACTTCCACTCAACTAAATGTACAAATTTCTTTTGAGCAACTTAAGAACAATTTATTAACTTTTAGCTCTACGATGATAAACACAAACTATTCAGACTAAGTAAATTCAGAATAAGCTTTAGACTAAAAATACTGCTAACAACGGAGATAGCAAAACAAGAGGTACAGTAAACTGCATGATAAGTCAACCCTGCATTATACTGCGCTAACAGAGAGGCCACTAACTTAAAAACCGTTACTATAATTTTGATTGTATATATCGGATCTAAAAATATATTAATGCACTAGAACAAACTTATCCTCGTTCAATCAAACAACTCAGTTGACAACTACGATAAGTGATTTAGGAAATTTGTACTTTTAAAATAAAAAAGATAATGAAAAATATTATTACTATCCAGTGTAAAAACTACTGACACAGTTCTTCCAAATGTAGCAGTCAACACGTTAAACGACCAGACTTTTTACGCTACAAAAACCACTAAGAGGGAGAAGTATGCAAAAAAAGGGGCATCATAAATCATCGTTCCTAAACAAATAGGCCTGATGCCCCAAAAAATAAGGGCAATTATGTCTTTAGTATAGGTTTCAATGGAGCATTAGTTCCCTCGAGTACTATAGCGCAGTTACAGCTACACTTTTCGCTTGACATTCAAGTGGGTTCTGGTTTCGCTTAGCTGATAACTCTATCCTTTTGAAATAACCACAAATGTCACCATAATAGATGGGAATATAAAAAAGTTTACTAAAGGTCGATGAAATTGGGGAGTGAAAATGAAATCCCCATTTGGGGAGGGCGG